>JAPKLW010001817.1:775-61826 GCA_026898455.1 Plectranthus barbatus | reverse complement strand
TGAACGCGAAGCTAGCCCTAAAGCATCATGGGGAGGAGCTGATGGAGATGATTGATCGAGAACAGCTCCGTCAGTACCTCACGGCGACGCCCACGACCTTCCACCCTCATATGGTTGCGGAGTTCTATGCTAGGGCGGTCATTGCTGACGACAGGAAGTCGTTCACAACTTCCGTTTTTGGCCACATGATTACCGTCACCGCCGATTACCTCGCTGATCTGTTCGGGCTGAGGAATGAAGGAGAGGAAGTGGCCACGTATCATCAGGATGATACGGTGGAATTCAGGAGGCGGTGGGTGCAGTGGAAGAAACCAGAGGTCACCGCCTTCCGGACTGGCATGAAGAAGTCCGAGATGGAGGAGTACTGGCAGATGGTGTGCGACATTGTAGTTCGCATGCTACAATGTGAAGTCGGCTCGTACGCCGAGTTGAGCCTGCGGAAGTTCTCCGTGATGTGTGCCCTGGTGGATGGAGTTCAGGGCAATTGGGCCGAATTTTTCTTTGGCCGGTTGCTGGAGAATGTGGCGCGGAACTCCATCGTGCCAACGGAAGGGAGGTTTGCCCACGCCGTATCCTTCGGGCTGAGGATCAGCCACATCCTGGAGATGGAATTGGGTGATGGCGTGGATCAGGGGGAACAGCTGGTTGGTTCCGACTTCATACCAGCCACGAAGGCGAAGCTGCCTCATCCAGATTACAAGAAGCCACGAAGGCTGAAAGGGAAGTCAGCAGTGGACCCTGCTGAGGTCGTTTCTGAGGAGGACTCAGACGACCTGGGAGAGCAAGTGCCAGCTGTGGCTCTCCCGCTGACAGCAGAGGCAAGGGCAGAGCTGAAGAGGAAGCTGGAGACGGAGTCTCTCTTCGAAACCATGGAAGGCGCGGTGGCTGAGGCGACTGGTATCCATCCACGGGACGTACAACTTGTACCAGTCACCAAGAAGCCATCCCACAAGAAGCCCAAGACTTCCCAGCACCAGCAGCCACCGTCAGCTGTTGCATATGACCCGGAGTCTGGGAAGATCTCCATCCCAGTCAAGAAGTCCGTTCTGGGACTGACTGAGGAAGAGACGCTGGAGAGGATGACCCGGAAGAGGAAGAGGGTCCAAACAAGAGCTCAGAAGCTGGTAGAGCAGGCCAAGAAGGAGAAACAAGCCTCCATCGTGAGGAAAAAGCAGGCCCAGGCAAGGTTGAAGGCCTTGGCCGACCAGCGGAAACGAGAGGCTGAGCTGGCAGCCCGCGATGAAGCCTATGCAAAGGTGCAGGCTGAGCATGAGGCCAGACGTCAGGCGCAACTGGCGGAGCAGGTGCACCAGGTGGCTAAGGGCAAATGGGAAGTTGCCCCAACTACAAGTGCAAGGCCACCAGCACCAGCTCCAGGCGAGATCTTATCTGATGAATCCTTTACTCGCTTGCTGGTGATGGGCGCTGACGAAGATGTGTTGACTCTGGTGGATGAGTACAAACCGGAGGAAACTGCTGATGTCCCTCCACCCGCGCAAGGGGGTGGTGGAGGTGATGAAGAAGTCTCACTGGCGACGCAAGGGGAAGCCAGTGGAGGAGAAGAAGAGCGGGCGACCACCCCGGTACAACTGGCGAGCTTCTCGAATGTCAGTTCTGAATCCGAGGATGCTGAAGGGCAGGAGCAGGAGCCAGCTGAGGAGGTGGTATCTTACTCCATGGTGCAGAGGATGGAGCCAAGGGATCTGTTCCCAGACATTGATGATAAGGCTCGTCGAATTGCCAGTCGCCCCCGATCAACAGATGCCTCGACATCAACTTCCGGGCGACCAGCAGCATCCTCTTCATCACCAGCGAGGCGTGCGCGTACTGAAAGGCGACCATATATGCTCTGCATCCAAGAGCATCAACTGGTTGATGAGGACACCTTCCAGTTGCGAGTGACAGGGGTACACCGGTGGGAGCACCGCGGGGACATGGCTTTTCTAAGTTCACGAGTGCCTGAACCTTCAGCATTCAACATCATCCCCTTTAGCGGACTCCCCCACCAGTCGGTATATGCCTCCAGAATTTCTGACTGGTGCCTGCCCCTGCAGCCAGTGGAATACTACAATTCCACCCTCTATGAGTATGCAGAGAACATCACGGCAGAGGTGGAGAATGCCGTCAATGACGAAATGATATCCAGCTACCGACGACTCTGGAGGGTGGATCCGGACCTATGTCTGGAGTTTCGGAGGTGGCGGATTTTTGATCGATGCCAGCGCCTGCTGACTATGGAGAAGCGGGCGGTTCTCTATGCCAGGCTGGGTCTTGGCTACTGGAGAGTGGAGGAGGAGTGGGCAAATGCCTTCATGGGCACTGATCCTGATTGCCCCCAGCAGCTGTCTACAAGGAGAATCAAGCGTCGCTTGCTGAAAATTGCTGAGTATAGGCAGCTGACTGGAAGCTCCGGCCTCCCGCCACGGAAAAAGGTCAAGTTACCCTTCCTCCAGTTCCGAGTCACCAGTCGGGGGTACCAGCTGACGTACGCGCTCCGACGCCTCAAAGTGCTGGTTACCCTCCCGAGGATCCCTCCCTACCATGCTATCCTGTTCGACATGGCTGCCAGCGCTCTGCTGGTAGACCACATTGTGGAGGAGGATCCCTCTCGTGGTTTGTGGCTGACCCTTGCCGTCCCTCCTGTTCCTATTGTCTCGGGCGATCTTGTCCCTGATTCTATGGACTGGCAAGTGGTGGATTTCACAGCCCCACCCATTTCTGAACAAGTCCAGCCAGCTCCAGCCGCAGTGCCAGTGGTGGAATCAGCTGAGGAGCCAGCTGAAGTACAAGTAGAGGAGTCAGCAGCAGCTGATGTACCAGCAGAGGCACCAGCAGCAGCTGCAATGCCAGCGGAGGAGCCAGCCCCGATGGAGATATCAGCTGCATCTGAACCAGTAGCGGCTCCTTCCGCAACTGATGTGCCCTCCTCTTCCATTGAAGTATCAGCACAGCCAATCTCCGAGATCCATCCCCCTGCGCAGCTTCTTGCAATCATTGATGCCAGGATGGACCAGCGCTTCGCCAGCTTCCGAACCGAGATGACTCAACATATGGAGTCAGTCACCGCTGGAGTGTCCTCCTTTTTGGCGCGGATCCAAGAGGGGGAAAGTGCGCGAGCACGTGCTGAGGCTGAGAGAGCTCGCCTTGCTGAAGAGGAGAGGAGGATTGCTGCTGAGGAAAGGGAGAAGAGCAGTCAAGATATGGCAGCGCTCACTGAGATCCTGAGGTCGCTGACAAGCAGAACTCAATCACCAGGATCATCTTCTCAGCCATAGTCTAGCTTTTTCATTTTGTTGTAAGTAAATGCTTATCAGCTAGATTAGTCAGTTATCCTTCCTGTACATGTAATGCTACATCATTAATGGATTGATTACTGACATGTTGATGACAATTCCTCATTGTCCAACAAATTGTCTAAGTATTTACTTACCAGCTGAACTTACACTTCCAGTGTAATCAGCACCAGCACTCGTTTCACACACTTTAAATCTTTTTGCTCTGATCTCATTTTTCATATTTTAAACGAGCAATATCTCTCCTGGTTTGAGGGGGAAGATTTTTAGTTAGAGCTGATGTGAGGAAGTATTTTCATGGGTTTAGATCTGATAGGTTTATTTTGTAAAACCCTGAAATATTTTGTAACTTTCCTCATCAGCTGAGTGCTCGCTGGTTAGGCTTTGATCGCACCAAAAAAGGGGAAATTGTTGGGAAATTTGGCTAAGTTTCCTCTCCCCAGTAGCTACTTGTTTAGATTCTAGTTTGGTGTTTTGGTGGATCAAATCCTAAGTCCTACCAGCGTCAGTTTGTCTCTAGAATAGCTCTAGTCTCAAATGTAAAGTCCTGTTTAGGTCTTTTGAGTTGTAAGTCGCAGCTGATCAAGACTCATGCTGACACTGTTCACCAGCATGAGATGTACTTACCAGTTGAGAGAAGTCTCACCAGCAAGCGACTGACAAGACTCGTGCTGACACTGTTCATCAGCATGAGAAGAGCTAATGACTGGCTACTGTTCACCAGTTGGGAAGGTTTTCATCAGCAGGCGGCTGACAAACCTTACCAGCAGAATAGATGTTCTCACTGACACTGTTCACCAGCAGTGAAGCCACCAGTCATGGGAGATTCCAAGGGTTAACATCAGACATATTGGTAGACTTAGATTGTGCCAGCGCAAATCACCAGCAGAGACTGCCAGCACAAGATCACCAGAATGATCTACCAGTCGGATGTTACCAGCAGAATTCCAGATTCGCTCTCCCAGAGTCTTAGAGACAAAAAGAAGATTCGTCTGAGGAATAAACTGACAAAGTATGACTTTAAGGGAGGATACCTTAAAGTCTATCAGTTCAAGACACCAGTTCCGATTCCTCGTACTGACGAATAGTGCCGTTCTGACATAAAGAGATCAATGTCAGATAAAGTGGACAAAAGCATGGCGCTTTCTGGAAATTCCTACCTGCCGCCGTCAGAAGGACATGCGAGGACAGAGACCTTTTCCGGATGTGTCCAAACGGCTAGAAGATTTGAATCGGATCCCTCGGCTATAAATACCTGGGATCCACCAACATTCAATACTCTTCTCTCTCGCTCAACTACCGAAAGTCAGAAACTTTATTGCAAGCAAGCAGAACACTTTCGAGGCTTTTCTAAAGGCTATCCGTGTGTTGATTTATCAAACACGAGACTTCAAGCTTCCAGCTTGTAAGTTACAGATCTCTTCGGTGTTCTTTCTCTTCCGAGGAAGTTCACAGCAGCTCTTGTGCCAGCCAGCACTTGAGTTATTACGGGCTTTTGCCGTATTGAGAAGACACGTTCTTGGGAGAACTAAACACCCAGTGAAGCTGTGGAGGTTGAAGTGAAGTGCTCGCACTCCACCAGCTGATCAGAGTTGAAGAAGGACAAGGCCGGGAGCGGTTGATCTAGTGAACTGGTGGACGAGGCATTCACCAGCTAGAGATAGATCGTAGGACGCTTGTACCCGATTACTCTTAGTGAAATTTCCAGTGCTACGACTGGAGAGTGGACGTAGATCAGTTGATCGAACCACTATAAATCCTTTGTCTTTTATCAGCTTTTTGCATTTCATACTGATTTAAAACCCAGCACCCAAGTGCTGGTGTATATCTGAAAACTGATATAACTGTGCAAACAAGGCTAAAAATATTCTAAGTCTTGAGCTACCAGCTGACCAGCCAGTCGCCAGTCAGCTGAGTACGCAGAGTGCAAGTTGACTTACCAGCTGACAAGGTCCCAGTCAGCTGAGTAACCAGCAGAGTGCAAGAAACGACTAAACACATTTTCCGCTGCCAAGTTATACCCTGATAATCCGGGACCAACATCGTCACTCTGCCGAATTTAAAACTCAAACACATTTAAAGCTCTCAACCGAACAGCATTAACTCCGTGGTTCATTTATTGAACACGAGGCATTATTACTTAAGGAATCTTCATAGATTCACCGTGTGACCCTGTGTAAACGAGGATTAAGTCTTTCGACTAAATCTACTCTCTTGGTGTTCTTACGTATCAAGTGAGAACACAACAGCCTGACTCTCTATGGAGAAGAAGGTTCTTACGGGCAACTGCCAAACCCCTTTACGTTCTGGGAAGAACTGAACCATCCACCCACCGGAGAAGGAGAAGGGAGGTTTGTCCTCAATCCATTTCCGACGACTTCCAGTTCTCAGGAGACTTCGAGGTGCTACCTGGCTTCGAGAAACTGAAGAAGGAGTGAAGAACAACAGCCTGGGCGAGTGATCCATTCTGCTATGGACGGTGGTCTCTACAGCATTTGGCTATAGATCTTGAGGATTGTATCTTCATTTCTTAGTGAATTTCCGGATTAATTTTCGAAGAGTGGACGTAGGACTTAAGCCTCCGAACCACTATAAATATCCTGCATCATTTACAGCTTTATTTACTATACGCATCATACAATTTTCAATTGCAATTTGAAACCTTCAATGCTTCTCTGAAAGTGTTGAAGTGTATAACTGTTAACTGCATATAACTGAAAATTGGTTATCTAAAACTGCTGGCTAACACAAACTGTTTTTTTTTAAAACTGTTGCTTAAAGCTGAGTCATAAGTTGAAACTGAACTGCCTGCGTTTAAGAGTGCAAATAACTATTTTTATACTCCCGCTGCACATCATACGTACTCTGATCTGGGACCATCAATTGGTATCAGAGAAGGTCGGTCTTTCTAGACTGCCCTGTTTTGAGTCGCTTAAGACCGGATCCGTATTTCCTTGCACTCTTAATTGTTTGTTAAGTTTCGTTAGCGAATAGGTTATCTCAAGATAATGATGAGTTATCCAAGCCTTCCTAAGTACAATCCGGAGAAGTTCGAGGTATGGAAGAAGAGGTGTCCAATCCAGCTGAGAGCTCAGCATCCAGAGATGGATGAAGTTTTGAAGAATGGACCTCTGAAGATCGAGAAGACTAAAATCCAGCTCGCAGGAGATGATGGTCCTGGTGGTGTCCAAATGGTAGATAAACCACTGGAAGAATGGACACTTGAAGACAAGAAACTCCATCAGCTGGATCCCATCGCTCAAGAAATGATTATGCAATCTCTCCCAGAATCTCTCATGGACGAAGCCATACAGAACGACAGTGCTAAAGAGTTATGGGACTCGATCAACGAGCTTACCCGGGAAACTGAAGCTATGTGGCGCAATAAGAAACAAATATGCATCGACAAATATGAATCCTTCCAGATGCTACCTGGCAAAACAGTCAAATCGATGGAAGCAAGGTTTAACGCCATTGTCAGCAAAATGAAAAATCTTGGAAGAGAAGAAAAGGTGGCTGACATGAATGCCAAAAATTCTTTCGAGAATGCCGAAGGAAGACTGGTTTGTCAAAACTACAAGTTTGAAGACCATGGATCTCTCGAAAATGTCAACCAAAGAGCTGTTTGCCAAACTCCAAGCCCATGAATGGGATATTCAAATGGTGAACAGGAATGAAGCTGTTAGAACTCCGAATTCAGCAGCTGATGGTGACGCAACATTCTTCGTAAAGAGAGACTACCAAAGGCGACCAAAGATGCCAGTTCACTTCGAGAAAACTGCCTATCAATCCTCACCAGCGAAGGATACCTCCACTTCAATTCAGAAGAAGGAAACTGAACTGTCAGTTGCCAAACTGGAGGAACAGATGAGAAACCTGGCCGTACTTCTCGAGAAGGCCAAAGAAAAAGGGAAGGAAGCTCAGTCCAGTGAGCAAAGGTTCACAAAGAGAGAGCCACGCACATGCTACGAATGCAACTCTCCAGATCATCTGAAGTACGAATGTCCTCTAGTTTCTCAGGAAGAGAGAGACAGGCTGAAGAAAGTGTTTGAAAGGAGAGCATCTAAAGTTGTGGCCCAAGCAATGCTCACAAGAACTGAAGTGCTAGACGTACCAGACCATGATGATGGCTATTACACGTCTGAGGATGAGAATGATGAGGAAGCACTTCTTGCCTTCATGGCAACTATTGATGGAGATGTTACCGACGGAGAAGACAACGCTTCAAACTGCAAAATAATGGTAACAACTCATCTACCCTCATCTAGTGCATCTACATGTTTTGAAGAAAACTCTGAACCTTGTCACTCAAGTTCAGAGGACGTTTCTCTTGAAATTATCATAAAAGAATTTGAAAATTTTCATGAGATTAAAGATGCATTAGTTAGTGAAAATGCCTCACTGAAATCAGAGATTTTAGTTTTAATCGATGAAGTCGAAAGAACGAGGTCACTCAGTGAGGAACTGGAAAATCTCAAAGAAAAACATTTTAAGCTTATCAAAAATTTTGAAAATGTTTCAAAAGAGTTTGATTCCTTGAAGATACTTGAGCATGCTAAGTGTGACTGCTCATTTAAAAAGAGCTCAAGAAAATTCAAAGAGATTTTGAATACTCAAAAACCACCATATGATAAATTCGAACTTGGATTTATGGAGTGTCATAATGAAAAGGAAGTTTTAAGCGATCATGCATCCATTTCAGGAACTGAGAAAACATTTTTAGGCTTTGTCAAGGCAAAACTCAGTTCAGGTACTGTGTTGGAGAAAGGAAAGGTCAATTCCAAAGAGCTAGTTAAGCAAAATGTCAAGACCAAATGTTGGTAAAAAATTGAGCCGAAACTGGCACCTCGACAGAGAGTTAACACAGTTCATAAACTGTACAAGCAAACTGTCAAGAGGAAAACTGACCTTCCTTCGAAACTGGATAAGCGTAATGTTCCTTATGCAAGGAATCCAGTTTTACCTTCAAGTACGACTAAGCAACATGTAAATGTTGCAAGGAAGTCAGTTCGACAACCGGATAGTAATCCAAGAAGTTATAATCGAACTCAGCTTCGTTATAACCGATATCTAAATAGGAGGAACACCTATTCGAGGCCTGAGTCAAAATAGTTTTACTCTCAAAAGACTGTGATGGCTAGTCACCCGAGAACAGTTTCTCGAGACTCTTTCCAAAACAACCATTTCAGAAAGAGTTCACACACCACAACCTTTCCTAACATGCATTCAAACAGCATACATTACTTTAGAAGAAAGGTTAATCAATCACTAAAGAGTGATTTAGTTTCACGAACTGTAAGAGTGAAACAGGTGTGGATACCAAAAGGTTGGATCCAGAAAACTGACTTTGTAGGACCCGAAAGGATGCGGGGACCTAAATGAAATTGTCTGTCTTGCAGGGACCGAGTTCTCAAAAGAAAGCAAAAGCATGGATATTAGATAGCGGATGCTCAGCACACATGACAGGAGAAAATGATTTAATCAAGAGTCTTGTGATGTACAAAGGAGCATCTGTCACTTTTGGGAACAAGGCCAAGGGACAAGTAATTGGAAAAGGATGCGTGGAGCACAATGGAATCATCATTCAAAATATGTCCTTAGTCATCAATCTGAAGCACAATCTTCTAAGCATAAGCCAACTGAGTGAGAGTGGCTATATTGTCAGTTTTGAAGAATCAGAATGTCACATCATAGACAAGGTGACTCACAAGACCATGATCAGAGGAATCAGGAAAGGAGGTCTTTACATTGTTGATAGGTCCAGTGGAGAAGAACAGTTCCTCAGATGGAGTAAACTGGCTGTGGCACAAAAGACTAAGTCATTTAAACTTTAACTCGATCAGACATCTGGCGAAGCATAATTTAGTTGAAGGACTGCCACAGAAGAAGTTCCAGAAAGAAGGAGTCTGTAAAGCTTGACAACTCGGGAAACAGACAAGAGCCTCTTTCAAGAATAGGCCAGTTACAGCAAGCACGGAACAGATCTTAGAACTACTCTACATGGATTTGTTTGGTCCAGTTACTCCACCCACAATTGGAGGAAGAAAGTATACATTAGTAGTTGTTGATGACTACTCAAGATATACGTGAGTGGTGCTGCTCAAATCCAAAGACGAAGTCAAAATTCAGCTACCAGAACTGATTACCCGTCTTCAGAATGACAAAGGGGTGACAGTTAAGAGGATAAGATCTAATAATGGAACAGAGTTTTGCAATGGACCCCTCATGGACTTCTGTGCTGAAATTGGAATCGGGCATGAGAAGTCTACTCCAAGAACTCCTCAACAAAATAGCCTTGCTGAGCGGAGGAATAGAACACTCAAAGAAGCAGTGAGGACCATGATGGTCGAGACCGACCTTGGAAAAAGATTTTGGGGAGAAGCCTTGATTACAGCTTGCTACAAGCAGAATCGAAGTGCATTCAACAAGCGGCTGCACAAGACTCCCTACGAGATCTGTAATGGTCGTAAGCCTTCTATAGCTCATCTTCGTGCTTTCAGTTCTCCATGTTATATTCACAATAATGGAAAGTCTAAATTGAATACTTTCAGCCATAAGGCTGATGAAGGGGTGTTCCTTGGGTATGGACATCCTTCATATAAGGGATATAGGGTATTCAATAAGACAACCCAGCTTGTGGAAATAACATGTCATGTTGTTTTTGATGAAGCTACTCTAGTGCGCAGGACACTTCATGAACTGGGTCTGGAAAATCATGAGATCAAGGATGTCAATGAGGAACCTAAAACTGATCTTGATCATAATCAAACAGTTCCTCTAACTAGATCTATGAATGATGTTTCTGAGACTCCAGTTGCCTCGGCTGAACTCCAAGCAGTCGAGAGGGCCAATGATGCTAATGTCATTGCTGAGGCCTTAAAACCCATTATCATAAAAGATCAAAAAGAAGAGAAGCCCCCTGAAACTAATGCAACGGTTTTGGAAGCGGAGCAACCTAATACCAAGGAAGCTAACCTTGAGGCCGATGAGAAAGCAGCTCGAACTATCGAGCCAACTGCAGTCCAAAATCCAGTTGTTGCTCAAAATACAGTTCCAAAACAAGGAGGTGAAATAGTTCCAGAACAAGAAGGTGAAACAGTTCCAGAACTTAGAGGTGAACCATCTCATCAGGAACCTCCAGCAGTTTCTGAAACTGCAGCTGCTCCCGCTGAAGCCGTACCTGTGAAGAAGCATAGTTGGCTAAGAGATCATCCCATTGAAGCCATCCTGGATAATATTGGAAATCCTGTTCGAACCAGACAAGGAACCGCATTGATGTCTTGCTTCTTATCTCAGATTGAGCCTGTGAAGATTGCTGAAGCTCTTCAATCAACGGACTGGATTAATGCGATGCAAGAAGAGCTAAATGAGTTCACTCGCAACAATGTGTGGTATCCAGTGGATCGACCTTCACATCAGACTGTGATTGGTACCAAGTGGGTCTTCAAGAATAAAAGAGATGAGACCGGTACCATCGTTCGAAACAAAGCAAGACTGGTTGCTAAGGGGTACGCACAATGCGAAGAGATAGATTTTGATGAGACATTCGCACCAGTTGCCAGACTGGAAGCTATTCGTCTATTCTTGGCGTATGCAGCTTACCACAACTTCGCAGTTCTTCAAATGGATCTGAAGAGTGCCTTCCTTAATGGCGAATTAAAGGAAGAGGTCTACGTCGAACATCCCCCAGGTTTTGAGCAAGGAAACCAAGTCTACAAGCTAAGGAAAGCTTTGTATGGTTTGAAGCAAGCACCTAGAGCATGGTATGAAACTCTCTCCCAGTTTCTGCTCAAGAATGGATTTGAAAAGGGTGCAATCGACTGAACCTTGTTCAAGATAAAGGATGGAGAGGACATCCTGCTTGTTCAAATCTATGTAGACGACATCATCTTCGGAAGCAAAAACACCAAGCTATGTGAGAAGTTTGCCCAATTGATGCAAAATAAATTTTAAATGAGTATGATGGGCAAGATGACATATTTTCTTGGTTTACAAGTTGATCAGTCTGATGAAGGGATCTTCATAAGTCAAAAGAAGTATACACAGGATCTTATCAATAAATTTTGTCCAGAGAAGACAAAATCTCTAAGGATTCCTATGAGCACCAGTTCTCAGATCACGCTCGATGAAGAAGGCGAGCCAGTTGATCCAACTGCCTATCGAGGAATCATTGGATCCCTGTTATATCTAACAGCTAGCCGACCGGATATCTCTTATGCTGTGGGAGTGTGTGCAAGATTCCAGGCGAATCCTAAGAAGTCCCATATGGAAGCTGCTAAGAGAATCATGAGATATCTTAAGAAGACTGAGTCTTTAGGTATCTGGTATCCCAAAACTGATGAAATCATGCTGAATGGATTCTCTGATTCAGATTTTGGAGGCTGCAGAATTGATAGAAAGAGCACAAGTGGAACCTGTCAGTTTTTAGGTCACAAACTTATCAGCTGGTTCAGCAAGAAGCAACATTCAGTGGCTACGTCAACCACTGAGGCTGAATATGTAGCAGCAGCCAGCTGTTGTGCTCAAGTGCTTTGGATAAAGCAGCAGCTTTGGGATTATGGAATAGAAACTGGATGTGTTCCTATTTACTGCGACAACAACAATGCAGTTTCTATTTCAAAGAATCCAGTTCTACACTCCAGGACGAAGCACATTGATATTCGTCATCATTTCATTTGAGATCATGTTGAGAAGGAGGATATCTCGATGGAATATATTAGAACTGAGGACCAGTTAGCGGACATCTTCACCAAACCGCTACCTGAGGCTCTATTCAAAGAGCTATGCATCAAACTAGGTCTTCTAGAGTTTGATGAAATCTCAAATGAAAGAGATGAAAACTGATCTGATGCATAACAGTATGGCTTATTAGTTAAGTCATTTGCATTATTTTTGAGACAGTTTACTCAACGTTGAAGATAAAGCAAAAGATTTCATTCATTAAGATGAAAATGAGGGGACAAGTCACCCTTACATCTAGTCAAAAGCTACAAAGGAAATTTTTTACAAATTCAGAAAAGATTGTTTGGCAATCAGGGGATGAGCACCCAACTGATCAGATGAGAGGGGTAGTAATCAGATCCAACCAGATTTGAAGGACCGTCTTTGAGATAAGGGATCCTCCTCTCAAGGAGCCAGCTCAGCTGCATGCCGTAAGGGACAGTGACTTTTGGTAGATTGCGAAGAGCCTTCTTCAGGCGATGAAAGATGAACCCTGCCCAGTCAACCTCACCTTGCTCCTCAGATGCCATCATCGCCTTCCAGACAGGTGGCATAAAGTTAGTTTCCAGGAGGGGATTGCAGACCATCATCTGGTTAATAACGTTGAAGGACACCTTATAGATCGGCCTGAGGAATCCACATGGCGCAGTTGGATGGAAGCTGATGTTCCCTGCTCTCCAGTCCCGCCAAATTGACCACTCAGGTGCCGTCTCTTTGCTTCGATATTGCATGACAGGCGTTCTTCTGTCATGACGAGGTAGCCTAAACTCTGCTGCAAAATAGTCAGCAGACCAGTGGAATTCCCTTCCATCGAGATTGCAGAAAATCTCATTTTCGGAGACTATGGAGTAGTAAGCAAACATCCTGAGTAAATCTTCATGAAAGGAATGGGGCCCGATGGTTACAAATCGTGCCAGTCCATTAGCCCTCAGGTTACCTATCAACCCTTGATAGATGCATGGAGTTCTCCAATGATGCGTTTGAAGTCCAATCCTATCCAGAATCTTGTTTATTTGGACGGAGATCTTTGCCATCTCTGCCACGACATCTGAAGGAGAAGGAGAAGTCATATCTACTTTGAAAAGATCTCAAATCTATTTTCAGCAAAAGGCTATTAGATGGGTGATATATTAATGCTTGCCGACGAAGGGTATTTATGGACGATCTTATGCGATGTTCGAGAAGAATACTAAGCCATCTTAATGAGACACAACTCCTCATGACTCGAAGTCCGAAGCCGATAAGTCACCATTCAATGCCCAACAACTATGACTAGCCATCCATGAACGGACGTGTGGCCAATAGGCCTGAAGGCTAAGGGATCAGAGTCTGTGAACGGTCAAACCGTAGGAGTACGGTTCCCAGGCTCAGCATTAAATCCTAAGAAGGTTCAAAAATGGTGCATAATACTCTAAGGATAAAGAGTAAACTATGTTGTCTAAAAACTGAGTGATGTGTACAGTTTAGACAGTTCTTCTTACGATAGAAACTGTGATTTCGAATGATTGGAAAAGAGAAGAAGACTTCATTCGCTAAGAAGTTGTACATTATACATCATTAGAAATATTAAAAAAGGGGGACAGATCACCCCAAACCTAAAGAAACAAAAAGAGATTACAGAGGAAATGCTTGATCAGAGGTCAGAGGAGATCAGCCGATGGGAAAATGCCGTGGCGGATAGAAGTTGGAATCTTCGATGTTGGACCAGCTCCCTCTAGTGAACTCCGAAATCTGTTGCTCAAGAAGAGAGCTCAGTTGCATCCCATAAGGAACATGGATAGCTGGTAGATTCTTGAATGCGTATCTCACTCGATCGAAGACGAAAGAAGCCCAATCGACGTTCGCTTCATCGACAAAGGCCATCATCACCTTCCACACTGGCGTGGAGAAGTCCGTAACCCGTGGAGAGTTCCCAACAAACATTTGATTGAGGATATCATAAATCAGGCGATATTGAGGCATCAAGTACCTCGAAGAAGCTGTCGGATGGAAGACAGTGTTGGTATCCCTCCAGTTCTGCCAAACATACCACTCCGGTGTTGTTTTGTCCTTCAGATAGTCCATCACGGGCGTTCCACCATGTGGCAGTCCGAAACTGAGGGAGAAGGACTCCGGAGACTAACAGATCTCATGACCATGAAGGTTGGAGTGAATCTCATGGCCTTCCGCCACATAGCTCTCGTTGGCAATAACCTTTAGCATATCTTCATGAAAGGAAGAAGGCTTTCGGGTTATAAAGGACTCAAGGTTATTTTATCTCAGATCTCTCATCACAGAATTATAAAGAAAAGGATTCTCCCAGTGCTGCACCACCAACCTAGTCGGGTTCAGGATCTTACCTTGCATTATCTTGATATCAGCTGGGATAGCCATTTTTGTAAGAGAGAAGCTATTTCTGGGATGTTAAGAAAAGATGAGTTATGTGCATGTTCGCAAGAAGAAGGAATTTATAGATAACATTTCTGCCATGATCCAGCGCATGCGACGATTCATAAATACCGACACGACGATCCACAAATAGGTTCAAGATTTGAGACATCAATATTGAATGCTTGACAATTGCATGAATCAACCACTCATGGACACGTGGACAGGCAGACTGAAGACTGAAGAGTACAGAGATCAGTGAAAGGTCAAGGTTCAGCAGTACGGCCCCTCAAAATCCTGCATAAAGGTGTGCGGAACTAAGCTATACCAAAATTGTCCTAGAATTTTTGAGGAATCACCAATTCTTTTCTTTCGACAGTTGAAAACTGTCCCAACAGTTCCTAAGACAAGTTCTGAAGGAAAACTATCCCCATTCTCAAGAGCGGGATTTGAAATTTTGAGAAGCAGTCGGTTGGAAGAAACACTTAATGAAGACCAGTGTCATGGCGTATTAGGCGGAGACACGTAGTCACGCTCACGCGCTACTCGCACGCCACGACAGAATGGGAACAGATATCCCTACGTCAGCCTTCATCTCAGTCTAAGATCACATAAAGTGGAAGATCATCTCAGCCGTGGATCTTATAGGGTCAAAACCTCGATTAAACCCTTTGCGATCACTCATCATCCTCAATCGACTATGGGTAAAAGGAAGACTTAATCAGGCGAAGGCACCAGCACATCTGAGAATCCCGAAAGAGGCGCTATCAACATCCCTCATGTTGCATTACAACGTCTTTCCAATGATATTGTGGATTCCTTCGACCTAACCAGCAAGCAAATCCGAGCGGGACAAGTAGTGAAGGAGAAGATTCTAAACTTAAGGGATATTGAGTCCTTAACCTCTGACGACGAGGAACTTTACAAAAAGCTGGAGAAGGAGAAATTGCTAAAATTTCTGGAGGCGCATCCACACCATTTCAAATCCCATTGCGTTGCAGAATTTTATGAAAATGCAATCGTCGACAAGCACGGTAGATTCTTCAAGAAGAAGGTGCAAAAGGTTCCAATTTTTGTTAATGCCGATCTTGTTGCTGAATTTCTCCATCTACCCAATGCGGGTGTCAATATCGCCAGTTATTTAGATGACGATAAAGAGGTAGCGATGAAGAGGCACTGGAAGGAATGGAAGAAGACAGATCCCAAGGAAGGATTTAAAGCTGCCACAAAGGTTTTCGATCTGAAGCCCTTCTACAAAACCCTAAGTGAGATCGCACTTTGCATGATCTACTGTGGAGTTGGATCATTCTCTGAACTAAGTCAACCAAAGTATTCTGTGATGATGTTTCAGGATGATGGCCCTGGAGGAAACTGGGCAGAATATATTTTTGGGCGACTTCTGGAAAACGCCAAGAAAAATATTACCATTAGAGAGACCAAAAAATTCAAGTTCGGTGTTGGATTCGGATTGAAGGTCAGTTATCTCATTGAGAAACTGATAGGTCTTCGTGATGAGGGGGAAGATCTTCTACCATCCGATTTTATCCCCATAAGAAGTCCAGTGTACCAGTTCACAGAAGGTGAAAACTATGATGATGTTGGTGATGACCATCCTAAGAGGGATGAGGTTGATCACATGGTGATAGACGTTGATGAAGTGTCAGGTTCATCACCCACCAAAGGAAAGAAGACACACAAGAAGATAGGGATTCTATTTAAAACCCGAGAAGAACATGCAAGGACAAAGAAGAAGAAAAGGAAGTTGGTGCTTGAGGACATCTCAGAGGAAGAGTCGAGCAGATCCAAAAAGGGCAAACAAACTGTTGAGGAACAACAAGTGAACATTTGGGCTATTCGCGACCCAACAAACTCAGAGGAGAGTCAAAATCCAATGCCAGAATCTCCTCATCGAGAGCCCTTCACTCCATCAGAATCAACCAGCAGCTCAGATGGACATGCTCACGATGCTCAATCTAAGCAAGTCATAGATACTTCTCAGCATATCTTGGAGACAGCAAAAAAAGGAACTGTTGCTGAAGAACTGTGACTTCCGGAAACTGCCACAGCAGAACGTGAAGAAACCTATCTGGAATACATTCTGCGCATGATCAATGAAAATCATGCTGGTCTTCTAAAATTGCAGAAGCTTCAACTGAGGCTAAATACGAAAGTCGAAGAGTTTTAAGAGAACCTCATGGAGTTTGAAAAAGCGAAAGAAAGAGAACTTGAGAGATTGCGAAAAGAAAAAGAAGAGAGGCTGCGAAAAGAAGATGAAGAAGCGCTGGCTCAAGCAACCCTACTCTCTCGTGCGATAACTCTTGCAGAAACTGCCGTGAAAGTTGTCGAGCTCATTCGTCAACGACAATTGAAATTGCTCCTCCAATATCTGTTTCAGCGGTTATTTCGAATCAAATCTGCTGAAGAGTATTCTGTCAAGAAAGCTCAGAAAATTTGCGAAGAAGAGGAAAAAATCCAACAATTAGAGCGTGAAGCTGAACAACGAAGACTTGAGGCAGAACAAAAGAGACAAGAAGAAGAGGCAGCTGCTGAGCTAAAACGAAAGCAAGAAGAAGAAGCAACAGCTGAACTTAGAAGGAAAGAAGAAGAAGCAGCAGCTGCTGAAGCCAATAGAAAAGAAGAAGAGACCGTTGCCGACAAGGCAAGAAATGATGAGGCAGCAGCAGCAGCAAAGCAAAAAGAGGAAGAGGAAGCAACCAGAAGAGCTCATCCTCAACTCGAGCTATCTACTGCTAAATCTCAGAGTCAAACCGGCGGAGACTCTAGAGCACTGGCTGCACCTGAAAGACCATTGTCTCCCGACCCCATCTCTGTGGCTGCACCTCATCTAACCCCTGATGTTTTGACGCAAGAGATGGATCAGCGAATCCTTACAATTTTTTATTTTGTCAAAAAGGGGGAAGAGATGAGAGATGAACAAGTGAAGCTGCAGTTGCAGTTGATGGAGAGGCAAAATGAGCAGATCAGATTGCAAATGGAGCAAATGCAACAAGTCAGAGATCTGGAGATGAAACTTATGAGGGACATAGCTAAGAGCTTTACCAAGCAAGCTGGACCCTCGACCTCTGCTGCTACTTCAAAGCCAAAAGACGTAGACTCTTCAAATCAAAATCAGGACTAGGATAAGGACAAATCTCAGGCGTAACTGGCCTATTCTAAACTGTGTTGTATATTCTTTTACTGTAATTTTTAACTTTTCATGTACTTGTAACGATCACATATAATGAAAGGTCTAAAACCGTTGGTTTGAAGACAACTGCTCATTGTCTCTTACCTTTATATTTAGCTGAATTCACATATTCCAGTGTGATCAGCATGTCTATCGCTCTAAACTGATTAATGTTAATCGATAAATATCTCTCCCATTCAGGGGGAAGATCAGTTAGAGTAGGTCGAGTATAGAAGAAGTACAGTTCTTAGTAGTGCTCGATTTTCAAACTTTGTAAACTCAGAGCAACTGCATCTTCTTTCCGACTTAGAAGGTATGGTTTTGACAACATCAAAAAGGGGGAAATTGTTAGGTGTTGATGTAGAAATCCCACCTTTAAATTGATGTTTTGATGTGTCAAAACTGTGTACCAGAGTCTAGACCTTAGAGTTATTACCTCATGTAATCCTTGTATAGGATGATCGAGTTGTAATAGTCTAGGAGAAGAAAACTGTCAAAAACTGTGGAACAGTTTTTGAAGAAGAAGATGTCCAGACGAGAAAAATGTCAAGGATAAAGGATGAGGAAAACTTTGCAGAGTAACGGACGCAAAAAACTACGCAGACAGTTTTTCACCTGTCAAGGATCATATAGCAAAGAAAATTGTGGACACAGTTTTCATAAAGAAACTGTCGAGAGGCGCTCACAGTTTCAGACCAGGACAGTTTCACGTTAAAGGAACACGTGAATAGCAAGATGTCGATCAGTCATAAAAGAACATTAAAGAGTTAATGATAAGAGACGAAGAAACACTCAGTTATGACTGGAGTACAACGTTGTTCGGCGTCTGACACAACAAGTACAAAATGCCCCTGCAAAAAGCATGGCAGTGATTCAGAAAAGGCAGAGGAGCTGGTCTACTTTACAGAGAAGGATGGGCACTGATTGGACATCCTTCGAAATATATCTACCGTCTATTTTCAAATCTCCAACTATAAATAGCAGGAGGATCAGAGACAAACAAATCCGATCGAGCATTTAAAAACCTTGCCGTCACTCTACCGAATTTAACACTCAAACATATTTAAAGCTCTTAACCGAACGGCATTAACTCCGTGGTTCATTTATTGAACACGAGGCATTATTGCTTAAGGAATCTTCATAGATTCACCGTGTGACCCTGTGCACACGAGGATTAAGTCTTTCGACTAAATCTACTCTCTTGGTGTTCTTACGTATCAAGTGAGAACACAACAGCCTGACTCTCTAAGGAGAAGAAGGTTCTTACGGGCAACTGCCAAACCCCTGTACGTTCTGGGAAGAACTGAACCATCCACCCACCGGAGAAGGAGAAGGGAGGTTTGTCCTTAATCCATTTCTGACGACTTCCAGTTCTTAGGAGACTTCGAGGTGCTACCTGGCTTCGAGGAACTGAAGAAGGAGTGAAGAACAACATCCTGGGCGAGTGATCCATTCTGCTGTGGACGGTGGTCTCTATAGCATTTGGTTATAGATCGTGAGGATTGTATCTTCATTTCTTAGTGAATTTCTGGATTGATTTCCTAAGAATGGACGTAGGACTTAAGGCTCCGAACCACTATAAATATCCTGCATCATTTATAGCTTTACTTACTATACGCATCGTACAGTTTTCAATTGTATTTTAAAACCTTCAATGCTTCTCTGAAAGTGTTGAAGTGTATAACTGTTAACTGCATATAACTGAAAACTGGTTATCTAAAACTGCTGGCTAACACAAACTATTTTTTTTTAAACTGTTGCTTAAAGCTGAGTCATAAGTTGAAATGAACTGCCTGCGTTTAAGAGTGCAAATAACTATTTTTATACTTCCGCTGCACATCATACGTACTCTGATCTGGGACCATCAAGGTATGTCTTCTGCTGGTGAAACTAGTAAAGGTCTTAAAGCTTTAAAATCATCGAGAGCTAGTAAAGGAAAGGTGTACCTTGAAAAGTTTACCATACAAAGGGCAAAGGGAATAAAAACCGATGTCAATTTCAATAAATTAGGGCAGCCTATTGGTCCGACAGGTTCTGAGTTGCAGAGCTACATAGGTCTACTTGCTCGGCAACATGTCAAAGTTTCCTACCGTGAGTGGAGAGATGTGCCTGATGAAGAAAAAAATATGATATGGGAGTCTATCAAAGTTAGCTATCGTGAATGGAGAGATGTGTCTGATGAAGCAAAAGAGACGATTTGGGAATCTGTTAAAGTAAATAAAATTTTCAATGTCTTTATTATAGTTATGTGATAACTAATTATTATTTGTAATATGTTTTATAGTTGGTGTTCAATTTGCCTGAAAATTGGAAGAAAATTTGTTTTACTTTAGCAAACACAAAGTGGCGTCAATGGAAATTAACCCTCTATCTTGCACATATCGTTCCACAAGAGGATCACCCTGATATGTTAATTCATCCACCACCACATGAGGGGATCCGAGAGGCTGATTGGAAGGAATTTATCATTAGTCGATTATCTGAAATAGCTAAGGTACGATGGATATGTTTATTCATTTTTCCAAGCGGATTATTTAATTAATCAAATACCTTTACATAAAAAAGTGATGATCGAATATTTGTTGGTTCCCGATCAGAGTGTTTTATATGCAGCGGATGTATTAATAAGATCTGGCACTTATCTTGCTAAGGTCACGACTTAGCAAGTGTTTCTCAAATGTGTTATAAGCTCAATTCTTCGTTAATTCAATTTGTAGATTATACTACAACACTTGATGTGTTGAGTTTCAAATGAATGTATATGCAGAATATAACAATATAAAGCAGTGAGGACACAAGGATTTTACAGTAGTTCGAACAACTGTTCTACGTCCACTCTTCAGTCCTCTGACTGAAAATTCACTAAAAGATTGAGTACAAGGTCAGGCTGATCTCTAACGTTGAGCAGCTCCTCTGTCTGGTCAGCGCGTACCTTCAAGCACCTCAGTCTTCAATCTTCAACCTGGTGTCGCTCCGTAGAGTGAGGACAAACTTCCCTTCTCCTTGGACGTCGACTGTTAGGAGTTTTATAGTTCTTCCTAGAACCTATCCTTGTGTTTGCGTTGCCCGTAAGAATCACTCTTGCACAACAATCGTGACTGCTAGATTCTTTCCAGAGTAGAAAGAATCCCAAAATAACCTTGAAGTTTAACTTCGCAGGTCTCGAGCTTCTGATATGTGATCACTGAATAAACTAGCTTAGAGGGGCATTTATAGTGTTTGCATGGACTTTACAAGGCTGAATTCTATAGGAGATAGGATTAGATTTGATGCATATCTATCTCTCCATGTCCTACAATGAGTATATCTTTAATCTTGAGTCTTCAGGGCTTCCAATATGATATATCTCTTCAATTTTGGCCAAATCTCGCCCAATATTCGTGAAAACCTTCCAGAAACTCTCCAAAATCATCCGCGTCGATCGACGCGGGTCTGCGTCGATCGATGCCCATCCATGTCGACCGGCCTCTGGCTGTGTCGATCGATTCTGTACGTTCTCACGGTTTTAGACATAATTTTTGCTCCTGAACTCCGATTGACCCGATTCCAGTTGCGTTGGAAAGCTAACTCAAAGATGTATCCATTGCCATGATCCAATAGCCCGAATTACTTGTGTGGAGAAATCCTTCACTGCTACTCTTGCACGTCTCTGCTTTCGGAATGGATTTTCGGTGAATTCGACCTCAAACCTGCAAAAATACACCACTACAAGCGCAATATCCTCCTAGAGTGATTCATGCAATAAAAATAACTAAACAAATGAGAATGTAACGAAAAATAAAGATAAATCAAACCAATAATGAGTGAAAATATGAACTTATCAATTCCCCAAACATGAATATTTGATTGTCCTCAATCAAAAGAAAAGAATAAATCTCAAGTTCAAGTAATCGAAGTGTGCAATGCCTCACAAGATTCGTCACAATCCAAGTATGAAATCTCCACAAGCACAAACAATCCAACTCAAGTTAGAAAATCAGTGAACTTTGGAAGAACCTCACAAGGAAACTGTTTCGCTCATCACTCAAGTGTTTAAGGTTTAAATGAAAGCACTCATCAGCATGTATGAAGAAATTTCTACCATAGGCTTGCAAATCTTCTAATATCTCCACTGCTCAAATGTGCACACAATTCAAGAATCAAAAAGGACTTTGATTGGGTTGTAATGTAGGCTTTTTGTGAAAGGTAGGGAAATATGGCCAAGTGACTCAAAATCAACTAAATGCGTCCATCTCATCAATCTTAATTCACTCTCTTATGAACATCTACCATTCTCCTCAAATTTTACAATTCAATCCAAGACTCTTTCTTTTTCTTTTTCAAGCTCTCTTTTTTTTCTAGAGCCCAACCTTCTTTTGCACACCACTTAAATATTTCTTATCCTCTTATAGTTTTTGTTTCACCTCATCTTATAGACAAGAAGGAATCCAAAATTTCACTCATAGACAAATATAGAAACCAAGGACTCAAAGGCTACTTTTTTTTTTTTTTTTGAACAATAATCATCAATCTACCCTTTATTTCACCCAACTCTTATAGACAAGAAACAAATCACCTGTATATAGCACTTCCCATAGACAAGATAGAACTACACTGCTTCTCTTAACTCATAGACAAGAAAGAAAAGTAACAGGCTCAACGGGGCTTAATTAAGGATAAATTTTTATACGGGACAGTGTTTGGGATAATATGGCTAACAAGGATGGCCTAAAATCATTTTCTATCATTGTGCACACTATGCAGTCTCAAAACAGAACAAAAGCAAGTTCTAGAGAAACGAAAACATACATGCAAATCTCTCATGAACAAATGAAATAAAGGCTCAAATTCTCACACAAGGGAGCAATTTTGTTCTTTCATCGTAAACATCAAATGAAAACCCAATTCATCATGTAAGTGCAAGTATCAAAATCAAACCCTTCATGCGGTATTCTACATTCATAGGCTACTTCAATCACAATCTCAATCAATTCAAACTATCTAAAGATCAATTATCAATCACAAATCGCATTCTGAAGAGACAATGTTCGAAAATTCAACTCAAACGGTTTGAAAAAATATTTGTCTATGCAGAAATTTAAACTAAAAACTAATATGCAAAAATTTAAATATGCAAAGCAAAATAAAAGGGAAAAGTTCTAAATTCTTGTCTACATCCCCCCAAACTTATTTCACCAAAGAGTGGGAAAAGTTTGAGAATCAGAAAAAAATTTAGAACACGTACCTGGTGGTCAACCTCAGACATTGACTTTTTATCCCCCAGAGTCTTCGAAAATTGCACGATGAAAATTTTCAGCTACTGGCACATCACGTTGATCGACGCGAGTCTGCGTCGATCGACGTGAAGCCTTCTCACCACTCTCTCTGCGGATCAAAGGGCTTCTCGTCGGCTTCACGGTCGATGCAAAAAAATTTTAGCTGCTGGCTCTTCACGTTGATTGATGCGGGTCTGCGTCGATCGACGTGAAACCTTCTCACGACCCTCTCTGCGAATCGAAGGGCATCCCGTCAGCTTCTCGGTATCGATCGAAGCTAGGCTGCGTCGATCGACGCAGAGACTTCTCTCCAATTTTTTTTATTTTTTATTTATTTTATTTTTTTTACTGCAAAACAAAATTAAAAATATATAATATAACTCAATCCAAAAATCCTCAACATAATTAGTAACAGGCACTATATCTATCTATTCCCCGGCAACGGCGCCAATTTGATCACTGAATAAACTAGCCTATAGGGGTATTTATAGTGTTTGCATGGGCTTTACAAGGCTGAATTCTATAGGAGATAGGATTAGATTTGATGCATATCTATCTCTCCATGTCCTACAATGAGTATATATTTAATCTTGAGTCTTCAGGGCTTCCAATATGATACATCTCTTCAATTTTGGCCAAATCTCGCCCAAGATTCGTGAAAACCTTCCAGAAACTCGCCAAAATCATCTGCGTCGATCGACGCGGGTCTGCGTCGATCGACGCGCGTCCATGTCGACCGGCCTCTGGCTGCTTCGATCAATTCTGTGCGTTCTCACGGTTTTGGCCATAACTTTTGCTCCCGAACTCCGATTGACCCGATTCCAGTTGCGTTGGAAAGCTAACTCGAAGCTCTATCCAAAGCCATCCAACAATAGTCCGAATTCCTTGTGTGGAGAAATCCTTCACTGCTACTATTGCACGTCACTGCTTTTGGAACGAATTTTTGGTGAATTCGACCTCAAACCTTCAAAAATACACCACTACTAGCGCAATACCCTCCTAGAGTGATTCATGCATTAAAAATAACTAAACAAATGAGAATGCAACCAAAAACAAAGATAAATCAAACCAATAATGAGTGAAAATATGAACTCATCAATATGAAAGCTTGTGGGAAAGCTTCAATTAAGAACTTAGCTCGGATGAGTTCGTGTAATGAAGAGAGTGTATTTGATCTCTTTTTTTCTGTATTTAGAAATTCGCGATCATTTTAATCAAATAAGGATAACACCTATTTATAGGTGAAGATTCAAACGGCTGTTTGAATCTTATCCGTTAGACTTAAAGGCATTGCTCGCCTATCTGCGTTCTTCCTTTTTCTGCAGTGGACAGAGACTCTTCAAGTCTCCTCATCTCTGATTGGCGTAGCTTCTATTTGTAGCCGTCTCTGTCCGAACAGATCTTTTGTTGTAGATCTGAACCCTCCTTTGTGTATGATGATTGTTCTATACTCTGATTCGTCGGGTTTCCTTGTGATTTGGATCCGTCTGATTGACGACTCTGTAAATTCTCTTGATTGTTGACTGTCGTTTGCTGGCCGCTGGCACTCGTCAGGTATCTCAGCAGTTTGAGCTAAGACCTTCGGATTCTGCTGGAGTTACTTCTTCAGCATTCTTGTAGCCTTCCTCCGCATTTCTGGCCTTTTTCTTCTTTTAGCAGTCTTTAGCGATTCGTCAAGTCTGCTGACTCCTTCAACATCCATGATTCTTTTTCTTTTCTAATTCTATTACAACTCGAGTATGAATTCCTATACAGGACTTTTACAATCGACTCGATACCGAGTTGCTAGAGCTTTGATGCACCAAAACATATCAAACTATGATTATGAATTAATTACAACAGAAGGGGTTTTATAACATCTAACAATATTCCAAACAATTTCCCCCTTTTTGGTGCGATCAAAGCCTCTATCTTAAGCTTTAATTCTAACTGATCATGGGAAAGCTGATTACTGAGATTACAAAGATTTTCCTATCAAGTCTATTCTCAGTGTCTCAACTCCCGTAGACTCAGTATGCTTCCTAAACGTTCCCCTTTAAAATATCAAGGGTATTGCTCGATTATTCAAAAAAATTCATCAAGTAAATGACTTCAATATCTTTTATCAGATAAGCACATAGCACATTCACACATAATTTCATCAAGCAATCACAGGAACTTTTCACACACATCACAATCCACGAAGTTTGCTGATTACACTAAGTGTGTAATTTCAGCTAATTCAATTAGATCAGCGTTGGACAATAAGATGTTGTCTTCAACCTGGGTTAGTTTCCATTAATAATTTCATGCTTTGTTGTACATGGAACACATACCCAAATCGAAATAAAAAAAATTAAATTTTTTTCAACCAGGAGACTTATAGGGATAAGAGAGATATTACTTCTTCATTGTTGAGGAGTCTGCATCAGCAGCATTTCTGGCACTTGAGGAACTGGCGGTGGGCTTCTTCACATTCTTGAGTGCTTCCATCGTCATCTTCATGAAGTTGTCCACGACAGCTTCTCTTTTCTGTCTTCTGATTCTCTCCTTTTCTTCACTTCTTCTTTGTTCTTCTCTCTCCTCCTCTTCGCGTTGCCACCTTAAATCCTCTTCCAGTTGTCTTCCAGCTTCAAAGCGATGAAATCTGTCTTCTTGCTCCTTTCTTCTTTCTACTTCTTTTGCTAACCTCTTCTCTTCCCCCTCTTTGAACGCAGCAAAAATCCCGGTGGAGAAGGTCTCGAAGTTGTATTGTTGAGTAGCAAGCATTTCGTCTTTTGCTTCAGACATCTGGTTGGTAACTTCATTGCGTACGATCGGTACCAGTTGCTTTCCTATGCTCCGTCCTACCATTGTATGAATGAATTGCTGGAGGTCCCTCTGATAAGTGCTGGAGCTCAAGGGCTCAATTGTCATGATTTGGGGTTCCTCAGATAGCACTAATTGATTCTCGGTAGTAGACATGGGAACAGCAGTAGCCAATCCTTGAGAGGAAGTGGATGGTTGGTCAGCAAGAGCTGATGCGGTAGGTGCATTCTCACTTCTTTCTTCTTCTTCAGCAGTGACATGGGAGGGCGGCCTAAGGCTTTGCATCCTGGAAGACTTGTTGGCCAGTTGGGTAAGGACCTTTTCCTTGAACTCCAACATCTTCTTCGAATCCTCTTCTCTCTTTTGTGCGGCTAGCTCTTCTGCTATCTTTCTCTTCAATTCTTCAGTTGCGGCCATCTGTCGTCTAGTGGCAGGAGACTTAAATTGCTAAGTGAATGGTGGAGAGTCTTCAACAGCATATTCGGATGGTGGCAGTGAGCGATCTCCGGTGGCTTCTCTGTGAGCCTTGATCTTCTGCAGCCTTTCAGCAACCTGCTTCTCCGTATACTGTCATTTGGATGTCTGGTCCATCAATCGTCAGCCCATTCTTCTTCACTCCTCCAGTAGTTGAGACCCATCCTGGCTATCATAATTGTGTGGTCTTCATAATGTAGTTCATGAGTGGCATAATCGAAGAATCGCCTTCTCTGGAACTCTGTTCTCAACCATTCTTGATCGAAAGACTCGCCAAGTAATTCAGCAGGATATGAATTCTCGACTTCTGCAGTAGCTTGAGTTTCTATAAAGATACAAGTATCTTTTGCCCATGAGATGAGATCATCATTCTCCTCATCTCTCACCGTGACAGGAGGATACCACTTCACAATCCTCTTTGCTTTGTAGTTCCTGTCGGGTACTCCTTCCATGGGCACTCATTGAGTTTCTTCTCGAAAAATAGATTCTCCATCTGTAATAGCTCCTGCATCCTCCTCATCGTTAGAACTAGGAATATCGCTGAAAGATATACCTGATACTTCTGGAGAGCTGGGTATCAGAATGCGTCATTGCCAGATGGATTCAATGGTTCTTTCGAGCACATTTGTGGTGTCTGCGTCAGTATTCCAACCTGGAACTGTTGATGGATCTATTCCCAAGATACACAGATATTGTGTGTTCCGTGCTCACGAGGGCTTCATCATTCTCAGTGGTAGTTGTTTCCTTATGAAATGATGTCTCTTCAGCAGTGGGTGCCTCAGCATCTTCTTCTTCAGTTGCTGTGATGATCTACTAAGCGTCTTCTGGTATAGCTACCTCTGGGTGCTGTGAACCCTTGTCTTCTTCATTTTCCTTAAGGTCAGCATTTTCCTTCTCTGCGACCTTATCTCCTGAATCAGCAGTCAGGATCTGGTCTGACTCTTTCACTAGATCGGCTTCTGCCATGATTGCGACAACTTGGCTCTCTCCTTGCTCGGCCAGTTATTCCTTCTCATTTTCTTTCTCAACAACAGAACTGCTTCCACCTTACACAGCAGTCAGTATGAAACTTCTTTCAGAATTTTCTTCAGCACTTACTCTTCCCCCTCGATTGGTGGCGGGCTGAACTGAGATCATTTTAGAACTCCTTTCTCCTTGCGCAGGAGTCTGCAATCTTATTGATTCCTTTACGGTTTCTTTCAACTGTCTTTTCTCAAGATCAACAGCTGATTCAACATCAGGGTTTTCAAACCTTTCATCAGCAAACGTGACCTTGCTTTTCCCTTTCTCGGCTTGTGCCTTCTCAATGTTTCTTCGAGTAATACGACCGGTTTGTTCTCCAGCTTGAATCTTGGCATTTCGCTCTGCGTAGCTTGCCATGACTTCTTCATAGTGCGAGTCCCTCTCATCAAGAGTCATCTGCAGTCTGAACTTGGCATAGTCTCTCTGCTCGCGTGACCTCTGGAGCGCTTTCTATTGTCGCCTCTTCTTCCGTGATTCCTAGAATATAATTTGCTCGCACTATTTTTACAGACATATTCATCAAACCTCTAGCAGAAAGCAGATTCAAGGAGCTTTCTCTTAAGCTCGGTCTATTGGAATTAGACGAGGTTGCGAAAGAATGAGTCCCAGCTCTCATTCTGTTCTTGGATTTTCTCAGATGATGGAATTCTAGCTGTTTGGATTTCATGAAGACGATGCGGAATAAGAGTGTGTCCCAGTTCAGGCTCTTCAGAAAGAAAATATCAAAGTTTTGATAGATTGTTGAGTCCCAGCTCTCAGCAATCCAAATGGTCATGTATTGAAGGATATTGATTCCAGTAGATTAAATCAGGAGATTGTTGGGTCCCAGCTCTCAGCAGAAGAAAAGAGACTGCTGAATCATTATATGCTGAATCAATTTCGGGAAATTGATCAAATAGGGGAATAATATCGGGATACTCAACCGATGTATCAATTGAAATCATCATCAATGACAAAGCGATGATACATATTCGCTATCATTACCGAAGATCTCATTCAAGGCTCGAGATGATTCAGTTCTGAAAATAGCCACCACGTGGAAAGTTATCTCAAAACTGTCGGTTCCCAAGGCAGACGAAGTGATTAGGAGAACAATTCTCTAGGACGGGTTACATCTATTTAAGGAGAGGTTGTCTTGCTTAGGAAAACCATATTCCAAAACCTCTGAACCCTAGATCTATCACTTGCCTTCCATTCCCATTTTTTTTGAAACCCTGCTCGAAAAAACCAGAAATGTCGTCCTTTACCATTTCACCAAAATACCTCCAAAATGGGTTCAAGCAACGTGACTTGGAAGTCTCCAAATTGAGAGGAATAGTCGTAATCTTCACAGAGATCACATCTAAGAAGATTCTCCCAATTTTCGGTTCTCCATGGACGATGAGCTTTCTGATATTAGAACCGAACGGAAATAGGCGGTCCATTCTATCAGGCCATGATAGTTTTCTCGTTGGAGAGATATAAACTTGTCAGGTGGGTCTGAGGATGGATAATCCTTAGTCACCAGGTTTGGGAACTCCTTTGGGTAAGGACTCCCAGATCACATCTTCCTCACCTCCTCTTCCAGGACTAATGGAGTGTTGGAATCAGAGAGATAGAGGAGATGGAGGAAAGGCTTGTGGATGGAATAGATGTGACTCATCTATTTGGCATCCAAAGTATTGGAAAAATCATGCAGGAATACGGATGTTACCCATCCTACAAAGTAGGAACCATCCGTCATAAACCTGATGTTGATGGAAAGTGCGGACGCAGAGCACTGACCTGGGCAGATGGTGAGATCTGCTAGTGTCAGACTTCCTTTGCAAAAGCAGCTCGATTGTCCGTAGGCTGATATATTCACGAGATGCTCCCAAAAGCTGAATGAAGAATACAAATTGCTTGTGGACATCTCTCAGCCAACAAGACATTGCTGTGTAAGTGGGGTGACTTGCAGCAATGAGCTCGGGGAAAAGATCAAGAAGGAGGAGATCTAGCAAAGGCATTATGTGGAGCAGTCTGAAGACAAATTGATCATTGTAAACTTGTAGTATTATACTTTGCGAAGTGTAACTCTTGTAAATCAATGATATCAATAAATTGCTCGGTTTGATGACAATACTCTGTTGACTCAAACAATATAACTGCCTAAGTCAAAATGCTTGATCATTACACTCTTTGTGTATATAGAATCCTATCAAAAGTCAGATGATTTTCCATGAAAAGATTAAAAAATTTAAAGGAAAATTAGAAGATAGGAATTTCTTAAAGGTCTCCCCAACCCCGTCGGAAGCAGAGTGCTTGATAGCTGAAATGGAGAATCAATTCAAGCAAAATATTCTCTGCTGACTGCTGAGTCCAAGCTCTCAGCAGATTCCAGACACCTACTGAGTCTGAGCTCTCAGTAAAAGACTCTTGAACTTAAAGGAATCATTGAATCTAAAGAGTCTAGAAGAACTGCTGAATCCAAACTTTCAGCAAACATCCGGTGAATGCTGAGTCCAAGCTCTCAACTGTTTGATAGCGATTGTTATTCGACAATAGTAGGAAAACCGAAAAGTGTTTACTGAGTCCAAGCTCTTAGTAAAGAGACTCTTTGCTCCTACAAGGATCGAAATATTAAAAGAGTTTGTTCTGTCTACTGAGTCCAAGCTCTCAGTGGAACCCTGAAGAATGCTGAGCACAAGCTCTCAGCAGATTTCCATAGACTGCTCAGGATAACACTCAAGTAACTGCTGAGTCCAAGCTCTCAGCAGATTATAAGCGTCTACTGAATAAAGGACCTTAAAAGGAAATACTGAGTCCAAGCTCTCAGCAAACAAGGTCTAAGTAATGTACTGATCACATTAACATGGAAGAAGTGATTGTTGAGTCCAAGCTATCAGCAAACTACGTGATCTACAACATTCTAAAATAAAGGGGTATTACTGATAATCGTATGCTGAGTCCAAGCTCTCAGCATAGGCCTTTCACATTGCTGGATATACTGTCTTCAACAAATGTATCTCTGCATGTTGACCAGCAAACAAGGAGGAAATAATCATTTCAATATATCTCGAAAGGCGGGATTATCTAATGATGAATGAGCTGCAGAGTTTGCTTTTATTACAAAGTTACTCTAGCTCAGGGCGGCGACGAATACTCAGGAGACACGTCAGCCACGCACAAGTTTCCAACTTAGTGGGACCTAAGGCAAACCGTCACCAACTGTCCAACCGTCGATTCATCCATATCAGGAGGAGAGATCCAACCGCTCACAGTAAAGCCGGTTACTTGGGATCCTACAAAGAAAGTTTGGTTTGGGAATTCTAAACCCTAATACTCCCATAACTTCTGATTTTGAAATTTCTTATGCTCTACACTTTTTGAAGTTTTCAGAAGAAACTTCAATAGCGGAATCTTCCAACCGCACTAGTCCCCCTGCAGAATCATTCGGACGAACCAACGTGTTCGAAGAGCCTAAATAGTTTTAACCGACATTCACAGCAATCTACAAAACGGAAGACATTGATAAATCAGTTTCCTACTACCGCCTAGTTGCCATAAGTCATGGTAGGGCGCCTGGTGAACTCACCAACGAGCAAAAGAGGGCTGCTCAAGTCAAGAAGGACAAGATACTCTATGAGCCACTATTCTGGAAGCACTGGTGTGACATTCTCATAGGTAAACTCGACCGCGAGAACCTGTTGAGATATCTATTTGTGGAACCCAAGAAGTTTCGTCCGCACATAGTCACATAATTTTTTGCTCGTGCAGTAGTTGATAAAGATGAAGAGTTCTTCACCACAAGTGTTTTGGGTATCAAGATTTTGGTAAGCCCAGAAGTTTTGGAAAAGAAGTATGGACTCCGAAACAATGGTGAAGATGTAGCCAACTACAAAGTCAATGACGAAGCCGAAATGCAAAGAAGATGGCTAAGATGGAAGACGGAAACATTCAAAGATCCGTGGAAGATAGCAGCACCACTGAAGTCACTGGCAGAGCCAATGAAGAGCCTAGCACAGGTTGTCATAAGGATGTTAGTAGGCAAAGTTGGATCGCTTTCTGAACTAAGTGCTAAGAAGTTTGCTGTTATGATGGCGATTGAGGATCAAATTCGTGGAAATTGGGCGAAGTTCATCGACACCAAATGGCTAGCGCATGTCTATAAGTACAAGAGTGTGAAGAAGGATCACACGTTCACCCAAGACGTGGGATTTGGATTGAAGATAAGCCACTTTCTGGAGGGAATCATACCAGAAGGGAGACGCTGCCGCGGTGAGGATTTGATCTACTCCGACTACATACTGCCAACCAAGAAAAAACAACCGCCAAATAATTACAAAGAGCCCCTGATACCAAAGAGAAAGAGCAACGTCAACCCTGACGAGCCATGCTCTGATGAAGAGGATCCCTACCAGGGACATACTGCCATGCCTATTGCTGTTCCACTTACCGCTGAAGAAGTTGAAGAAGAAAGGCGAAAAGCAGAACAGGATGCCCTGTTTAGTGAACTTGAGAGTTTGGTCGACATCACATCACAAGAAACTGGTCTACCTACTGAGCCACCCGTTGTGAAGAAGAGATGTACACAAAGAAGTCCTTAGCAGAAGAAGAGGAAACCAGCAGGTGATGACGAACAATCCAAGAAGAAGGGCAAGCAAGGCAGATCTCATGGAACAACCCACAAAATCACTGTGCCAGAGGTAGACACATCTCTACCAATTCCAAATGTTGTCGAGGAGACTGCGACAGAAAACACTGATACAACTGCAAAAAGAAGGCTTGAAATAATCTGGGATTCTTATCCACTCTTATCAAGCTGAAGGCTCAGCACCCAGAGATGGATGAAGTCTTAAAGAATGGACCTTTAAAGATCCAGAAGGTTAACATCCAGCTCGGAGGAGAAGGTGAGCAAGGTGGTGTCCAAATGGTAGATAAGCCACATGACGAATGGACACTTGAAGACAGGAAATGTCATCAACTCGATCCCATCGCTCAAGAGATGATCATGCAATCTCTACCAGAATCTCTCATAGACGCAGCCATAGAGAACAACATTGCCAAAGAACTTTGGGACTGGATCAACGAGCTTACGAAAGAAACTGAAGCGATGAAACGCAATAAGAAATAAATGTGCATTGATAAATACGAATCTTTCTAGATGCTGCCTGGCGAAACAATCAAATCAATGGAAGCAAGGTTCAATGCCATCGTCAGCGAGATGAAAAGTCTTGGAAGAGAAGAAAAAGCGGCTGACATGAACGTCAAAATTCTTTCAAGAATGCGAAAGGAAGATTAGTTCATCAAAACCACCAGTTTAAAGACCATGGATCTTTCGAAGATGTCAACCAAAGAGTTGTTCGCCGAACTTCAAGCCCATGAATGGGATATTCAGATGGTGAACAAGAATGAAGCTGTTAGAACTCCGAATTCAGCAGCTGATGGTGACGCTGCATTCTTTGTAAAGAGGGATTTCCAAAGACGACAGAGGAAGCCAGTTTAGTTTGAAAGAACTTTCTATCAACCCTCACCAGCAAAGGATACCTCCACCTCAGTTCAGAAGCAGGAAATTGAACTGTCAGTTGCCAAACAAGAGGAACAGATGAAGAACTTGGCCGTACTCCTCGAGAAGGCCAAAGCCAAAAGAAATGAACCTCAGTCCAGCGAGCAAAGGTTTACAAAGAGAGAGCCATGCAGGTGCTACGAATGCAACTCTCCAGATCACCTGAAGTACGAATGCCCTCTAGTCTCTCAGGAGGAGAGAGATAGACTGAAGAAAGTGTTTGAAAGGAGAGCTTCAAAAGCTGTGGCCCAAGCAATGCTCACAAGAACTAAAGTGCCAAACGTACCAGACCATGATGATGGCTATTACACGTCTGAGGATGAGAACGATGAGGAAGTGATAACGCTGTAGGAATTACAGCAGCAAATAAATTTATAATAACCCGAAGGCTAGTCGAACCCACAGGGATAGTGCAATGAAATTATCTCATGTACTGGACACAGTTTATCTATTCGCTGTTTGAGTGAACCGATTTTAAATAGGGTTTTTGTTTTCAGAATAGAAAAATAACTTGGGAATAGAATTCAATAATAAAAAGCACAGATTCTAGGGAAATCAACCAATCCAATCCAACATGCATAAACAATCAATCCAAACCCAAAATAATTATTAAGGTGGGAAATCTGGTAAATTGGAATTAATTCCTTTGTTGGGCAATTAAAACCTAGATTACTAGAAAGTGAATTTTACCTCTCGGTCTCAAGAACACAAACTAGTCAATCTCAATAAAGATACAGATTTGAAAACCCTACAACTAATTCTTCCTTTTGAGACAGAAAACAGTTGTATCAAAATTCTATTTTCCTATTATTAATTATCTCCTCTCGGTCTCAAATTAATAACTATAAACCTAATCCAATTTTCATCTCTAGATCCTTCAATTGAAAATAGATTTTAAAATCAAAACCATAGAATTTGAACCAATTAATTAGGGTTTAGATTTAATTAAATTAACACATGCTAAAGAGGATGGAGAAACCCTAGAACCTGTTCAGGGTTCTAGCCTAACATAATTGAAATAAACATTGCAATAAATATAAATAAGCTTACTTGAATCATTAAAGAAATAGGAACCTTGAATGTCTTGAAAAACTCCAAAGCATCAATTATTCTAAGTGAAATAAGGCATAAAAGAAGTACAAAAACCAGTCTAATTTTCGTGCCTAAGAGTTCATATTTATAGAGGGGGAAAAAGACCTAATTTGAGTATTGGGAAAAAATAGCAAAAACTGCCAAAACAGGCCAAAAATAGCCTTCTCGGACATCTGTGTCTATCGACAGGGAGAATTTCGATCGACACAACCTTCAAGATCGAAATCCGGGCTGAATTTGTGATGTTTCTGAAGTTTTGGCCTCTGTTTCGGTTGACACAAATCCTGTCGGTCGACAGGAATGCTTTGACCTCTGTTTCGGTCGACACAAATCCTGTCTCTCGACACAGAAATATCTGACTGCGCAGTCTCACGGTTTTGTCCATAACTTCCTCTTCCGAGCTTCGATTGACCCGATTCCAGTTGCGTTGGAAAGATAACTCGAAGATCTTTCAAACCATGTGCTTCATTAGCTCAGATTCTATCTGTGGAAGAAGTTGTGACTGTTACTTTGAACATCATCTGCTTTCGGTACGGATTTCCAATGAATTTGGCCTAAAACCTACAAAAATCACCCATCAAAGGCATAACACCCTCCAAAATAGACTCATGCATAGAAATAAGTAAAAACATAACATAAAGCACTTGAAACAATGGAGAAAAATATAGATAAGTGAGTATAAATATGAGCTTATCAGGAAGCACTCCTTGCTTTTATGGCAGCTATTGATGGAGATGTTACCGATGAAGAAGACGACACTTCAAACTGCGAAATAGTGGTAACAACTTATCTACCCTCATCTTTTGCATCTACATCATACATCAAAGAAAACTCTAAATTTTGTCGCTCAAATTCAGAAGATGTTTCTCTTGAAAAAATTATTAAAGAGGTAGAAAAATTTCATGAGATTAAACGTGCATTAGCTAGTGAAAATGCCTCACTGAAATTAGAAATTTCAGTTAAGACCGATGAAGTTGCAAGGACGAGGTCGATCGGTGAGGATTTTGAAAAAACCAAGGAAGAACATTCCAAACTGCTTAAAAATTTTGAAAATGTTTCAGCGGAATGTGATTCCTTGAAGAAACTTGAGTCGAATAAATGTGAATGTACTTTCAAAAGAAGCTCAAGAAAATTGAAATAAATTTTAAATGCTCAGAAACCACCATCTGATAAATTCGGGCTCGGATTTATAGAGCATCATAATGAAATTTTTTTTGAGCGAACATGCATCCACCTCAGGAATTGAGAAATTTTTTTGGGTTTTGTCAAAGCCAAACTCAGTTCAGGTACTGTGTTGGAAAAAGGAAAAGTCAAATCCAAAGAGCCAGTTAAGCAGAAAGAAAGGACCAAATGCTGGTCAAAAACTGACTCTAAACTGGCACCTCGACAAAGAGCTAACTCAGTTCGTAAACTGTACAAACAAACTGTCGAGAGGACAACTGACTTTCCTTTAAAACTGGATAAGCGTAATGTTTCATATGTAAGGAATCCAGTTTTACCAACAAGAACAACTGAGCAACATGTGAATATTGCAAGGAAGGCAGTTTGACAACCGGATGGTAATCCGAGAAACTGAAACAAAACTCAATTTTGTTATACCAGTTATCCGAATAGGAGGAACACCTATTCGAGGCCTGAGTCGAGATAGTTTTTCTCACAAAAGACTGTGATGGCTCAACACCCGAGAACAGTTTCTCGAGACTTTTTCAAGAACAACAGTTTCAGAAAGAGTTCACACACCACAACCTTTCCTAACATGCATCCGAATAGCGTACAATATTTTAGGAGAAAGGTTAATCATTCACTTAAAAATGTTTCAGTTTCACAAACTGTAAGGGTGAAACAAATCTCGATACCAAAAGGATGGATCCAAAGTACTGACTTTGCACGACCCCAAAGGATGCGGGGACCTAAATGAAATTTTCTGTCTTGCAGGGACCGAGTTCTCAAAAGAAAGCAAAATCATGGATATTGGATAGCGGATGCTCAGCACACATGACAGGAGAGAAGGATTTAATCAAGAATCTTGTGATGTGCAGAGGATCATCAGCCACTTTTGGGAACAAGGCCAAGGGACAAGTAATTGGAAAAGGATGCATGGAGCACAATGGAATCATCATTCAGAACATGTCCTTAGTCACCAATCTAAAGCACAGTCTTCTTAGCATAAGCCAGTTGAGTGAGAGTGGCTACATTGTCAGTTTTGAAGAATCAGAACGCCACATCATAGACAAGGTGACCCACAAGACCATGATCAGAGGAATCAGGAAAGGAGGTCTCTATATTTTTGATTGGTCCCGTGGAGAAGAAGAAACCTGCCTCATGGCGCACAGTTCCTCTGATGGAGTAAACTGGCTGTGGCATAAAAGACTAAGTCATTTGAACTTCAACTCGATCAGAAATCTGGCAAAGCACAATTTAGTTGAAGGACTGCCACAGAAGAAGTTCCAGAAGGAAGGAGTCTGTAAGGCTTGCCAGCTCGGGAAACAGACAAGAGCCTCATTCAAGAATAGGCCAGTTACAGCAAGCACGGACCGGATCTTGGAACTGCTCCACATGGATTTGTTTGGTCCAGTTACCCCGCCCACAATTGGAGGAAGAAAGTATACATTAGTAGTTGTTGATGACTACTCAAGATACATGTGGGTGGTGCTGCTCAAATCCAAAGACGAAGTCAAGATTCAGTTGCCAGAACTGATTACCAGACTTCGGAATGACAAAGGAGTGACAGTTAAGTGGATAAGGTCCGACAATGGAACAAAATTTTGCAATTGACCTCTGATGGACTTCTGCGCTGAAATTGGAATCGGGCATGAGAAGTCTACTCCAAGAACTCCTCAACAAAATGGCCTTGCTGAGCGGATGAATATAACACTCAAAGAAGCAGTAAGGACCATGCTGGCCGAGATCGACCTTGGAAAAAGATTTTGGGGAGAAGCCTTGATGACAACCTGCTACACACAAAATCAAAGTGCATTCAACATGCGGCTGCACAAGACTCCTTACGAAATCTACAATGGTCGTAAGCCTTCTATAGCTCATCTTCGTGCATTCAGTTCTCCATGTTATATCCATAATAATGGGAAGTCCAAATTGAATACCTTCAGCCCTAAGGCTGATGAAGGTGTGTTCCTTGGCTATGGACATACTTCATATAAGCGATATAGAGTATTCAATAAGACAACCCAGCTTGTGGAAATAACATGTCATGTTGTTTTTGATGAAGCTACTCTAGTGCGCAGGACACTTCAAGAACTGGGTCTGGAAAATCATGAGATCAAGGATGTCAATGAGGAACCTAAAACTGATCTTGATCATAATTGAACAGTTCCTCTGACTAGATCTATGAATGATGATCCTGAGACTCCAGTTGCCTCGGCTGAACCCCAAACAGTCGAGAGGGCCGATGATGCTAACGTCATTGCTGAGGCCTTAAAGTTTGTTAACATAGAAGATCAAACTGAAGAGAAGCCCCCTGAAGCCAACTCAACAGTTTTGGAAGCAGAGCAACCTGATACCAAGGAAGTCAACCTTGAGGCCGCTAATAAAGCAGCTCCAACTGACGAACCAGTTGCTGTTCAGAATCCAGTTCCATAACAAGGAGGTGAACCAGTTCCAGAACAAGGAGGTGAACCAGTTCCAGAACATGGAGGCGAATCATCTCACCAGGAACCCCCAACAGTTTCTGAGACAACAGTTGCTCCTGCTGAAGCCATAACTGTGAAGAAGCCTAGTTGGCTAAGAGATCATCCAATCGAAGCTGTTCTAGATGATGTTGGCAATCCTGTTCGAACAAGAAACGACACTGCATTGATGTCTTGCTTCATATCTCAGATCGAACCTATGATGATTGCTGAAGCTCTTCAATCAATGGATTGGATTAATGCAATGCAAGAAGAACTAAGGGAGTTCACTCGCAACAATGTGTGGTATCTGGTGGATAGACCTACACATCAATCCGTAATCGGCACCAAATGGGTCTTCAAGAACAAAAGAGACGAGACCGGTACCATCGTTCAAAACAAAGCAAGATTGGTCGCCAAGGGGTACGCACAGTGTGAAGGGATAGACTTCGATGAAATGTTCGCACCAGTTGCCAGAATGGAAGCCATTCGGTTGTTCTTGGCGTATGCTGCCTACCATAACTTCACAGTTCTTCAGATGGATTTGAATGGTTTGGAGCAAACTACAAGCTAAGGAAAGCATTGTATGGTTTGGAGCAAACACCTAGAGCATGGTATGAAACTCTCTCCCAGTTAGTGTTCAAGAATGGATTTGAAAAGGGTGCAATTGACAGAACCCTATTCAAGATAAAAAATGGAGAGGACATCCTGCTTGTTCAAATCTATATAGATGACATCATATTCGGCAGCAAAAACACCAAGTTATTTGAGAAATTTGCCCAGTTGATGCAGAATAAATTTCAGATGAGTATGATGGGCAAGAAGACATACTTTCTTGGGTTACAAGTTGAGCAGTCTGATGAAGGGATCTTCATAAGTCAGAAGAAGTATACTCAAGCTTTGATCAACAAGTTCTGTCCAGAGAAGAAAAAGTCTCTAAGGATTCCTACGAGCACCAGTTCTCAGATCACGCTCGATGAAGAAGGAGAACCTATCGATCCAACTGCTTATCGAGGGATTATAGGGTCACTGCTCTATCTAACTGCCAGCAGACCCGATATTTCTTATGCTGTGGGAGTATGCGCAAGATTCCAGGCGAATCCTAAGAAGTCCCACATGGAAGCAACTAAGAGGATCGTGAGATATCTAAAGAAGACTGAGTCTTTAGGTATTTGGTATCCCAAAACTGATGGAATCATGCTGAATGGATTCTCAGATTCAGATTTTGGAGGCTGCAAGATTGATAGAAAGATCACAAGTGGAACCTGTCAGTTTTTAGGTCACAAACTGATCAGCTGGTTCAGCAAGAGGCAGCATTCACTGGCTACGTCAACCACTGAAGCTGAATATGTAGCAGCTGCCAGTTGTTGTGCTCAAGTGCTTTGGATAAAGCAGCAGCTTAAGGACTATGGGGTAGAAACTTGATGTGTACCGATCTACTGTGATAACAACAACGTAGTTTGCATTTCAAAGAATCCAATTCTACACTCCAGGACGAAGCATATTGATATTCAAAATCATTTCATCAGAGATCATGTTGAGAAAGAAGAGGTCTCTGTGGAATATATTAGGACGGAGGACCAGTTAGCGGATATCTTCACTAAACCGCTACCTGAGGCTCGTTTCAAAGAGCTATGCATCAAACTAGGTCTTTTAGAGTTTGATGAAATCTCAAGAGAGAGATGACTGCTAATCGGTGCAAAGATGTTAAACTGAGCATGCAAAACTGTTTGAGTTATTAATTATGTCAGTTACATTATTTATACGACAATTTTCTCATCATTGAAGACAAAAGGAGAACTATTTTCATTCATTAGAAAAGGAGGATGATACAACGTCCAAGCAAAACAAAAAGGAATTTACATTTACAACAATCGGGGTGGATATCCATCTTGACGGGTAGTAGTTGATGGCAACCGGGTTTGGCCTGTCTTCAGTGAAGAGGGGGACCCTCTTCTCAATAGGCCAGTTCAACTGCATGCCGTATGGGACGGTGATCTCAGGCAAGTTCCGGAAGGCCATCATCAGGCAGTCGAAGATGAAAGCTGCCCAGTCCACTTCAGCCTGGTCCTCAAATGCCATCATTGCCTTCTAGACTGGCGGCGAAAAGTCAGTATCCAGAAGTGAGTTGCAGACCACCATCTGGTTAATGAAGTTGAAGGACACTCTATAACGCGGCTTGAGGAATTCGTAAGTCATAGTTGGATGGAACCCGATCTCCGCTACTCTCCACCGCTGCCACGCCGACCACTCAAGCGCCGTCTCTTCCTTGAGATAGTCCATGGTCGGGATGCCATTGCGACGTAGCCCAAATTCGGCAACAAGATAGTCAGCAGACAGAAAGAACTCCTCCTCATTAAGATTGAAGTATATCTCGTCCTCAGTGACAATGGAATTGTAGGCAAGCACCTTCAATAAATTCTTTTGGAAGGAATGGGGCTCCTTGATCACAAAGGATTCAAGCCCGTTGGCCTGAAGTTTTTCCATCACCTTATCAAAGACGACAGGAGTTCTCCAGTTTTATCAATGGAACCCACCTAAATCCAAAATTTTGTTTCTTTGAATGGAGATCCTTGCCAATTCTTTCGCAATATTAGGTGGAAAATCCATTTTCCTTCAAGGTTAACGCATGAAGCAAAGAAGCAAATGCTGATATGAGATGATATATATTGCTTCGTTGAAAGGGGTACTTATAGACATTTTCGTGCGACGATCGAAAAAGACGTCAAATCAGTTTAATAAAGGACGCGATTCTTCACAGCTCAGAGCCAGAAGCCGATGAGTCAACATTAAATGCCAACTACTGCGTCGCACCACTCTCGAATGGACATGAAGGCAAAGTAGACAGAAGGATAAGAGTGTAGAGTCAGTGATTAGTCAAACTGTGGATGTACGGTTACGTTTTCCCAGACTTCGCATTAAAGTCTAAAGACAGAGTTCAGGAACTGGGTGCTTTAGAAACTGCGTGAAGAAACTGCAAAGGAACTCAGTTCTCTACCTGAAAGATGGGAGACAGTTCCTAACTGGAAGCTGTTCAATTCTTCAACAAGGACAGTTGCAAACTGATCCATGCAGTTAGATGAAGAAGTGGGATGGGAAAACTGGCTGATCAAAGGCGCGAAGTTTTGATTTTTCAAGAGTCATCCGCTGAAAGCCGCATTTATTGCAGGCCAGAGTCATGGCGAATTATGAGGAGCTACGTCGTTGCACCCACGTGCTCCTCGCACGCCACACCAGAATAGGTATAGGCGCTACCTACGTCAGCTTTATCTGGAGCCATTGATCGCATAAAGCGAGTTTCATCACAACCGTGGATCTTGATGGATCAAAACCCACTTAAACCCTATCGATCATCATCTTCCTCAATTGATCTCTGCGAATATCTCTCTCATATTCGAGATTCTACAACTCCTGAAATGCTCAACACCCACATTGTTCCAAGCAATTATGGGTAAAAAAGAAGACTCAATCAGGCGAAGGTACTAGTACATTTGAGAATCTCGACAGAGGCGCTACCAATTAAAACAAACCTCATGTCGATTTTCGAGCGAGCCAAGTCATGAAGGAGAAGATTCTGAATTTAAAGGATATTGGATCCCTACCCAACGACAAAGAGCTCTATCATAAGCTGGAAAAAAGAGGAATTGCTAAAATTTCTGGAGGCGCATCCACGAAGTTTCAAATCCCATCGAGTCGCTGAATTCTATGAAAATGCGATAATCGACCCAGATGGCAAATTCTTCAAGACGAAGGTGAACAAGGTTCCAATCCTTGTAACTGTGGATTTGATTGCTGAATTTCTTCATCTACCCAATATGGGTGTCCACATAACCAGTTATTTGGATGACGATAAAGAGGCGGCGATGAAGAAGCACTGGAATGCATGGAAGAAGTCAGATCCCAAGGAAGGTTTTAAAGCTGCCACAAAGGTTTCCGACCTGAAGCCCTTCTACAAGACTCTAAGCGATATAGCCCTTCGCATGCTCTACTGTGGAGCTGGATCGTTCTCTGAACTTAGCCAGCCAAAGTATGCTGTAATGATGGTTTTAGATGATGGCCCAGGAGGAAACTGTGCGGAGTACATTTTTGGGCGACTTTTGGAAAATGCCAAGAAGAATATAAGCATCAGAGAAAACCACAAATTCAAGTCCAGTGTTGGATTCGCCTTGAAAGTCAGTTATCTCATTGAGAAACTGATAGGTCTTCGTGATGAGGGGGAAGATCTCTTGCCATCCGACTTTATCCCGTCAAGAAATCCAGTTTACCGTTTCACAGGAGGTAAAAACAATGATGACGATGGTGAAGACAATCTCAAGAGAGATGATGTTGATCACATGGTGGTAGACATTGATGAAGTGTCCAGTTCATCACCCACCAAAGGAAAGAAGACACACTAGGGAACTACTTCATCAGTTCCAGACAAGAAGAAAGGTATTCTAATAAAGACCCGAGAAGAGCATGCGAAGAAAAAGAAGAAGAAAAGGAAGTTGGTGCTTGAGAATATCTTAGAGGAAGAATCGAGCAAGCACAAAAAGGGCAAGCAGACTGTTGAGGAACAACAGGTGAACATCTGGGATATTCAAAACTCAACCAACTCAGAGGAGAGTGAAACTCCACGACCAGATTCTCATCTTCGAGAACCCTTCACTCCATTAGAATCCACTAGCAACTTAGATGATCACGCTCACAATCCGCAACCAGAAAAGGATATACAGATTTCCTAGCCTATCTTGGAGACAGCGGGAACAGTGCCAGAACTGCCAGTTCAAGAAACTGTCGCGCAAGAACTGCCAACACAAGAAGCTGTCACTCAAGAACAACCTCTTCAAGTAACTATCGTGCAACAATCACTTGAAGAAACTGTTGCTGAAGCACTGCAACTTCCAGAAACTACCACAGCAGAACGTGAAGAAACTTATCTAGAATACATTCTGAGGCTAAACTGAGGCTAAATGCAAAAGTCGAAGAGTTCCAGACAAACCTCATGGAACTTGAAGAAGCAAAAGAAGAAGAGTTTGTGAGGTTGAGAAAAGAAGAGGAAGAGTGGCTGAGGAAAGAAGATGAAGAAGCCCTAGCTCACGCAATTAAACTTTCTCAAGCAGTAACTTTGGCAACAACTGCTGAAAGAACCATGGAGCTTGTCTGCATACGAGCACTCTCTAATTTCTTTTTGCAACTCAAGTACCTCCTCATTTGCCAATGTGTGAAAACGTATTCTGAGAAGAAAGCTCTACGAGCACAAGAGGAGAAAGCGGAATTGCAAAGATTGGATCAAGAAGCTGAGCGAAAGAGAATAGAAGCAGCTGAGCTGAAACGAAAATAAGAAGAAGAAGCTGCTCTAAAAAGAAAGGAAGAAAAAGCCGCTGTAGGAACTGAGTCTACAATAGGCGACATGAATCGCCATTTATTAAAACTCCGGATTCGATTTATGGATATCAAAATAAATATCATGACAAACAGCAAATGCCCTATGCATGCTCCTATTTAATTTAATTCGTAGATTCAAAGGGATACCTTAAACTCCAAGGACTGATCTACAGATCTAGATCGATGACGGCAATGAAGATGGTGCAGATCTGGATCTGGAATCGATCAAAACGATGGTGTTCCTACAGATCTGATCTTCTGATCTGTTCCCTTGCTCGATCCGGAAATCTGGTGAGGATACGCTACCGGATCTACAGCCGCCCACTCTCTCACAATCTCTCTAAGGTTTCTGATTTGAAAATCAAAAACTTATGTGGGCAAGTGAGAGATTCATCTATTTATATAGATGTGAGAATGGGCTATTAGGGTTTAATAAACCCTAATGGGCTCTGAGCAGTGTTGGGCCAGCCCAGGGATCAAATGCAAATAATAAAGTGGGCCTCCTATTAATTAATTCCATGTTCAACCCATAACATAATTAATTAATAAACATTAATTCATGCCACCAGAGAATTAATGCTGACCTACCCCTTTATTACCACGTTATTAGGAACGGGTTGCATTGACTTGGTTAATCCCCATATTTAAGGTTTCAGACATTCATTAATTAATTCAGCGTATGACAATTAGCTGTAATTAATTAATCTCTTATTATTCCTGAGTAGTACCACTCAACCCTTATCGCTTATGCTTGAATCAATGATTCAGCCTGCAGGACTTAGCATAACGAACCTCGTGAGCTTCCCAGGGAATGTCACCATCCTGAACCGGATATGGTTATCTAAATCCAGCCTGAGGAAACCCCACACAAACTGCCATCACCCAAGATGCAGATATACGAGTACATGTAAGACTCTCCACCATAGCAAGTCAAAGTGACAGTCAACCCATGTGTGCCCCTCAACTTTCAATAGACTTTAGATCCGACCAAGTTACCGAGATCTTTACTCATTCATATGTCAAGTAGAATGGTTCATCTCACTGTTGATCCTATCAATACATTGAGATGTACCGGTCACACAAAGCAGTCAAGATAAACCACTTATGGACTTGGGTGCCGCAGCCTAAACCGACAGCCAAGCCAGAAACTGTCTCAGCTGTGATAACTGTTTATATCTCGCTAGGTCGAACGATTTATAGGATCTTCTGTGATCTCTTACACACCGTATGATCTCCCTATCGACGAGATAACTGGATGTGTTTGTTCGCATCGTATGATTGTTAATTCAGACAGGAGTTGTTTATTGCAAGTCATTAATGATTACCAGTATATCAAACATAACGTTTCCTAATATACCAATCATAATGCTTTTATGTATACAATTCCAACAGCCGCTGCCGCTGCCGCTGAGCAGAAAAGAATAGAAGAAGAGGCAGCATCTGCTGAAGAAAAGAGGCAAGAAGTAGAGGCAGCAGCCGAACTGAAAAGGAAAGAGGAAGAGGAAGCAGCCAAAATTGCCCATCATCAACAAGAGTCATATACTGCTACATCTCAAAGCCAAACTGGTGGAGACTCAAGAGCACTCGTCGCTTCTGAAGAAATAATGTCTCCCAATCCCATCTCTATTACAACACGCTCTCTAACCCTTGATGTTATGAGACAGGCAATGAACCAGCAAATCCAGCAGTCCATGGTCTCTATTTTTGATTTTGTCAAAAAGGGGGAAGAAAGGAGAGATGAACAAGTGAAGCTGCAAATGCAGTTGCTGGAGAGGCGAGATGAACATATGAGATTGCAGATGGAGAGGCGAGACGAACATATGAGGTTGCAGTTGGAGAACATACAGCAAGCCAGAGAACAGGAAAGACAGCTAATGATAGACATGGCCAAGAGCCTTGCCATACAAGCTGGACCCTCGACCTCTGCTGCCACTTCAAAGCCAAAAGATGCAGACTCCTCAAACCAAGACAAGGACAAGGATAAGGGCAAATGATGAGCAGCTGAGTAGTTTTTGTGTGAATTGTCTTGTATCTCTTCTTACCACAGTTTTAAACTTTTCATGTACTTGTAACTGAACACATATAATGAAAGGTCAAAAACTGATGGTTTGAAGACAACTGCTCATTATCTCCTTACCTTGATAACTTAGCTGAATTCACATATTCTAGTGTGATCAACATTTTTTTATCGCTCTAATCTTATTCATATTAATTGAGAAATATCTCTCCCATTCGGGGGGAAGATCGATTAGAGTAGGTCCAGTTTAGAAGAAGCACAGTTCTGAGTAGTGATAGATTTGAAGAATTTGTAAACTCAGAGCAACTACATCTTCTTTTCGACTTAGAAGGTATGGTTTTGATAACATCAAAAAGGGGGAAATTGTTAGGTGTTGATCTAGAAATCCCACCTTAAATTGATGTTTTGACGTGTTAAAACTGAGGACAAAAGTCTAGGCCTTAGAGTTATTACCTCATGTAATCTTTGTATAGGATGATCGAGTTGTAATAGTCTAGGAGAAGAAAACTGTCAAAAATTGTGGAACAGTTTTTGAAGTTAAAACCATCCAGACGAGAGAACTGTCAATAGCAATGGATGAGAAAACTGTGCAGCGTAATGGTTGAGAAAAACTGTGCAGACAGTTTTTAAACTGTCAAGGATCGCATAGCAAAGAAAATTGTGGACACAGTTTTCATAGAGAAACTGTCGAGAGGCGCTCACAGTTTCAGACTAGGACAGTTTGACGTTAAGAAACACGTGAAAAGCAAGATGCCCAACAGTCATAAAGAGCATTGAAGATTCAATTATAAGGAATGAAGGATACACTCAGTTATGACTGGAGAACAACGTTGTTCGAGTCTGACACAACAAGTACAAACTGGCCCTGCAAAAGCATGGCAGTGTTTCAGAAAAGGCAGAGAAACAGGTCTACTTTACAGAGAAAGATGGACGTTGATTGGACATCCTTCGAGTTGTCTCTACCGGCTATATTCAAACATCCAACTATAAATAGCAAAAGGACCAGAGAGACACGTTAACGAACCGAATCTATTTAACGCTTAAAAACATTACCCTTACTCTGCCAAATTTAAAGCTCAAAGCATTAAAGCTCTCAAGCGAGAAGGCATTAACTCCGTTGTTCATTTATTGAACACGAGGCTTTATTGCTTAAGGAATCTTCAGAGATTCACCGTGTGACCATTGTGTACATGAGGATTAAGTCTCCGACTTAATCTACTTACTTTTTATTTTTAATACAACGCACCCAAAGAGGGTGGGGGATTAGGCAGTGATCCCCAACCTGTATATATCAAGAAAAAATCCGGCATGACCATCGCAGAACATGGCCAATACAAAACCTGTGACCTGTACATCATCATGTCCAACCAAACTAGTTCTAAAGTGCATACAATTTGTAGGTAGCCCGAAAGTGACTATCCCAAGCAAAAGATAAATCCAAAGCCAAAGATAAAAGAGAACCAAGTACATCAAAATGATCAATTGTGGTGAACCAACTAAGCATAACAGAAACGAAAGTTAGGGTACCCCAATTGATCCATCCGAACCAAAGCAGAAAGATAAGTCGGAGCAGAAGAGCTGTCAAAAGTAGTGAAACCAGTAGCATGCAATCCCTGTCTCGCAAGGTAATCAGCTGGCTTGTTTCCCTCCCGATGAATGTGAGAAAAGCGAACCTGAATCCCACGAAGCAAAATTCGAATCTGTGTAACAGTATGTCGTGTCTGAGCAGGTCCATGTCTACCAGAAGTGAGGAGTGATATGACTGCCGCAGCATCCATCTCAATCCAGATGTGAGAAGAGAGCTGAGTAGCCAACTGGAGACCCTGAGCAAGTGCCTCTAATTCAGCATCAAAGCTAGAAGCAGCTGAAAATGGGGCACAGAAAGCAACAACAAGACTGCTGGTGTGGTCTCGGATCAGTCCACCACCGGCAGCCATCTGGAGATCCATGTCAAAAGACCCGTCCGTGTTCAGCTTCAACCAAGGAGCTTCACAGGGGAGCTATCTAACCATCCGAGAAGTCAGAGAACGACTAGGAGAGTCGGAACAAGGCATGAAGTTGACCAGAGGTCTACAACCTGCCCAATGAGAAGCCTGGAGTTTCTTTGATGATACCAAGAGCTGTATATGGTGAGTAACCTGCCAAATCACATGAGAAGAGCGAAAAGGAATGCCACGATGTTTATGACTATTCCTCTCAGTCCAAATAAACCACAAGATCAAGCAAGGAACAAGAAAACTAATATGCATCGGAGAAGCATGTGGGAAAGTATTACGCCAAGATGTAAGAGTGTGTGCAATGGTGGAGTGAGTGTGTGCAGGTGCAGAAGGAAACCAGTGAGCAAAAGATGTCCAAATAGATCTTGCAACCTCACTCCAGAGAAACACATGTTCAATAGATTCAATCTGTGATTTTTTACAACAACCACAAGTAGACGCCAGAGAAATATCCCTAGATTGAATTTTGACATCAACAGGAATACGATTACGTAAGAGACGCCAAAGAAAAACAGAACTAGTAGGAGTAAGACAAGAGTGCCAGATATCACCAAAGAGAGGGCAAGAAGGAACTCGGTGTCTAACCTGCTCCCAAGCAGAGGCAAGGGAAAACTCACCACAAGCTGTCAAAGTCCACCGCGCAACATCCCTTTCACCCCACATCACCGGCAAAGAGCTCACAGTATCAACAAGATTCATAGGAATATTAACACGAATAAAAGCGGCATGCAAAGCATTCAAATTCCACATATTATTCGCATAATAGTAAAAAACATCCCTATCAAGCAATCGAAGAGTACTACCCAAAGAAAAGAGAGGGGTGTCACCATACCAGATATCGTCCCAGAAACTGATTTTACCTTCGCCCAGCGACCATCTCATGAACTGTTGTGCTTTCATACCATCACGAAGAAGCCGCCGCCAAGGACGACTATCATGGTAAGAGTATATCAGCCGGTAAGGTTGAAGACTCCCACGATGACAATACTTAGCGAAAAGGAACTTAGCCCAGAGAGAATCCTGTGCCCGGAACCTCCACCACAACTTCTAGCTGAAGGCAGTGACCAAATCCTGAAATCTTCTAATGCCAAGACCGCCTTCCTTCTCAGGAAGGCAAATATCTTTCCAAGAGACCCAGTGAATTTTTCTAGATTCTCCAATTGTGCCCCAGAAGAACCGAGCAATCATCTGTTGGAGTTTCTAAAGGAATGTATCCGGCGGCTCCATCACTTGAAGGATATGTAGAGGCATAGTGGCAAGTGTGCTCTTGATCAAAGCGAGCCTGCCCCCAAAAGAGAGGTGCCGATGGGACCAATTGTGGATGCGGTTGCTCAATTTCTGTCTGAGGTCAAGGAAGAGAGAGACCTTGACATAACCACGGTAAATCGGGACTCCAAGGTAGATGAAAGGAACGGAACCATGACTGAAACCACTCAACCTCTCGATCTGCCCCTGCAAGTCATGAACAAATTTGTGGAACAAGAAGAAATTGCTCTTCCCATGGTTGAATTTTTGCCCCGAGACATCAGCATAGTGATCCAAGCACTGGAGAAGCCGAGTCACAGAAGATGGATTGCTCTGGGAGAAAATGATGATGTCATCAGCATACGAGAGATGCGAAATTGGAAATCCATGTTTCTGAGTATGGAACTGCATATCAGGATCCGGGAGAATGAGCCTGTCCTGGATCCTGGATAAATAATCTGCTGCGATGATAAACAAAGAGGGAGAGAGAGGATCTCCCTGTCTGAGCCCCCGAGATGACTGGAAGAAGCTAGCAGAGGTGCCGTTGACCAGAACAAAAAACCAGCAGTGACTGATGCATCTACGAATCATATCAGTCCATTGATCAGGGAAACCCATGTGCCTCAAAACACTCAAGAGAAAGGGCCATTGAACCCGGTCATAAGCTTTAGCCATATCCAACTTGAGAGCGAGATTTGGCGTCGGCTTGCAAATATCCAGGTCAAAGATCAATTCTTGTGCAAGCATAGCATTGTCACTGAGCAATCTACCCTTAATAAACCCACTCTGGTTAGGAGAGATAATGTACGAAAGAAGAGGGGCCAACCGAGAAGTCAAAAGCTTGCTGATAATCTTTTTGGTAACATTGCAGAGACTGATAGGCCTGAAGTCCGCCCAAGTATCCGGGTTAATCTTTTTCGCAAGCAAAATGATAGTGGTAGCAGTGAAACTCCGCGGCATGTGTCCACCTCCGAAGAAATCCAACACAGCTGAACAAACATCATCACAGATAAAATCCCAACAATGCTGAAAGAACAAGGAGGAGAAACCATTCGGCCCTGCACAACTATTTCCATCGATGCTGAACACTGCTGCTCTGATCTCGAGAGAATCTGGCAACGTAATGAGACTATCAGTATTGAATGAAGCTGGGATAGTCTCAAGGCAACTAAAATCCGGGGTCCCAAGATTGACCATGTTAGAGGAAAGAAGATCCTTGAAGAAATCCACAACAGAGTTGCTAATATCATTTTCAGCCGTGAGAATCTGACCACCACTCCGAATCTGATGAATGCGGGATTTGATTCTTTTTTGTTTCACCCAGCCATGAAAGAATTTAGTGTTTCTTTCACCCTCAGCAATCCATCTGATCGCAGCTTTTTGCCTCCAGAAGTCTTCTTCCATTCGGATTCTACCAGCATAGCGAGAAATACATTTGTGGAGCTCAGTGCGATTTTCAGGAGATGAATCAGAATCATACACAACTTGGGCATTAGAAACATCTGTCCAAGCAGATAGAGCCCGATCATGAACATTCCCAAAAACCTAGCGGTTCCAGATCCGAAGAAACTTTTTGGTACGGGTGAGCTTAAGCTGCAAATTGAACATGCCATGAAAACCAGTAGGCTCTGACCACACTCTCTTCACATCCTCCCTAAAACAATGGTGGCGAACCCACATATTTTGGAATCTGAACGGGGACCTCGCAATAACGAGAGAGAGCTGACAAGTAACAAGAAGGGGTCCATGATCAGAGAAGGCCCTGGGGAGATGCTCAACTTTCATGGACGGGAAGACAGAAGACCAAAATTCACCAATGAGAACACGATCAAGTCTTTCTTTCAATCCAGAACTCTCTCTTTCCCAAGTGAAGGTGGGGCCGGAAAAACCGGGATCAACAAGCTGACAATCAGTAATAGTCTCGGCGAAGTCTAAGATCTCAGAGTGCCTGTCAATAGAGCTCCCAACCCGCTCATCTTCGCTCAGAAAAATGTTGAAGTCACCTCCCACAATCCAAGGCTTTCCATCAACATCAATAGAAAGTGTTTTAAGCTTATCCCAGAGAGGGTATCTCTCTTGTCTGGAGCACTTTGCTTACACCACAGAAACAAAAATAGGTTTAGAAAGAATACCTCCAGAAATCTGGAGATGAAGAACCTGTTCCGAGTCATCAATCACATCCACGGAGAGCTGATGATCACAAAAAAACCAAATCTTGTTGATGCAGTTGGAGGAAACGAAAGGTAGACCCAACCTGCGGCTCAAGAAATTAACATCTGGCTCTGCAACCATAGGTTCACAGATAGCTACCATGGAGAGTTTGTGAAGTTGAATTAAACTGTGAAGATGCCGCAGAGAAGTATCACTACCCAGTCCCTGCGCATTCCAGAAGAGGAGGTTGACATTCATTGAGGGTGAATCCCAACTGTGGGAGCCTTCGGGATGCCAGAAGTACATGGAGAAGAGTCGGGCTGCACTGAGGAGTCCAGCATATCCTCATTCATTGATTCAATGATAATCTCATCTGACTCTAAAGTAGGCATATCAACATCAGGAGGAGGGGCATGTGAGGTTTGATATAAATTGGGCTCCTCATCACGAGAAAGGCAATCAAACCGGTTAGAAAGAGACTGTTTTTTTATTTTATTGGACTTCGGGCTGATTGGCTTTGGAGGGGGTGCTTCTTTTGTAGACAGAATGCTAGGGGAGTTGGCCAAGCTATCAGAATGGCTCGAGGGGGCTGCCTTTGACAGGTTGCAATTACCACCTGGATTCTTTTTTCTAAAATTTGCTCCATTTTTCCCCCCTGCTTTTTTCTTTGTGGGGACCTGAAGAAATTCCTTATCCACTGAGTTACTTGGATTGTCTGATTCTTTCTCATTGTTCTTTTCCAGAGTATCATCATAGGAACAGTAACCCATTTAAGCTCTTGTTTGTCTGATTGTCTCAGATAACACCGGAGAAACAGATTGTATTTCAGCTGATGTCGTGGCGTTCTCTTTGCTTTTGTTGTTGGTTTGCAGACCTGTAAACTTGCCAATGTTTCGGCGGGCAGGTCTGGGGTTCTTTCCATTAGCATAGCACACATCAGAGGAGTGCCCAACATGCTTGCAGTCAACACAGTATTTAGGTAATTTATCATAAAAGACACGTTGAGTAAAAATTGATCCATTGATGTTCAGGTAAAGTTCTTCAAGCACAGGACAAGTAAGGTCAATTTCAACACAAATTCTAGCAAAAGAGAGGCGTTTTTTATCAAGTGTGTCAATTTCAATTTGCAAAGGTTTTCCAATTAAAGAACCAATTTTGTAAAGCATATCATGATCAAAATAATGTGCAGGCAGTCCAGGTAATCTACACCAAGTAACAGTAACAGGGGTTTCAAAAGAAGGGTGAAATTGGGGAGTCCAAGGGAAGACACGCATGGGGGAACTCTCAATGTACCAAAAAGGAAGTTCATTAACACCATGTAACAATTTCACATAATCCCTATTATCTTGAACTCTGATTAAGATATGGTTACTGTTCAGAAAATTCCATTGAATAGAGCCACACAAATTGATGTTACCAAGAGCCTTGTCGATGTAGTGGGGGGCTGGGGTGTTGTGTGAGAACTTTCCAACCAGGGAGAGTCCCAAGCGACCTGCAAGAGAAGAGGTTTCTTCCGAGGAGAGAGTGAGCATGGGTTTACCTTCATGGATACTGACCATGCCAATATCATTCACAGCAGCATGGTTAAAAGGGACAGCTCTACTAATATTGCTAGGAGCTTTAAACAAGTCAGCAATGGTTTTCGGGGCAGCAGGGGAGCTATTTTTCAGAGAGTTATTGGATGATGCTTGAGCATTATTCGTGTGCGATGTGGATGTGGGCAGGGAGTTTGGTTGGGGTGTGGGCAGGGAGTTTGGTTGAGGAGGGCCGCCCCAAGATGGCAGTTTTCGTGTTGAAGTGGTTGATGCAGTAAGAGGAGGAAATTTAACATCAGTGAGAGTGATTGAGGGCGCTCCATTATCGAGAGCAGGTTGGGAGTTTGAGATAGATTTTGTGTTTGAGAGTGGCACTTGGTTCGATCTGGGTTGGGGGTTATTTTCAGGAGAATTGTGCGAATTGTTGTGAGCAAGAGTGAGAGAGGGAGAGTGCAAGGCCAAGTGTTGTGGGGCAGTGCCACCGACGAGCTGGGGTGAGGGATCATCGTCGTCGACAGGCAGGGGAGAAGGGCCGATGTTGGTCAAGGATTTTTTGAATCTAACATGCTGCGATTTTGGTTCAGATAGAAGGAAGGAATTATCAATTTTGGGTTGTCCAAAAATAAAGCAAGAGGGAAGTCCTTTAAGCGGTTGGGCTTCAGCAAGGTCCAAATCATTTTGTTCTTCAGCAAATTGGGTCGAAAAAAAAAGATGGAATTTGGGCTTGATTATTAAGAGTGCATATTGGTTGAGAGAAAGAAGAGAAAGGGCCCGTTGAACATAATTCAATTTCAGATTTACCTGGCTCAGAGGTGTAGAGATCTAAAGACCCAAATATATTATTCTGGGTGGAGGATTGAATAAGCCCAGCATGAGATTTAATATCATTTGGCCCATTTTCAAACAAACTTGGCTGCAGCCCAGCCGATTTTGAAAAAATTATTGGCCCAGCAGATTGAGAAATATTTTTTGGCCCAGCTTCAATTAAAATCTCATCTGGTCCATATTCCCAATTAATATCATTTGACCCAACAAAAATTAGGTCATTTCCCTTGCACCCAGTTGACGGCGCCGCAACAGTGAGAGGAGGAAGAGTCGACGGCCGCGCTGTCACTGCGTATTCCACGGCGGTCGAGGCGTCGACCGAGCAGTATGACGGCGGTGGTGGCACCGAAATGATGCAATCTTCGCCCAATATTTTTTTTGAAGCATCAGATTTGGAGATGACGAATTCATCCATAGAGGAATGAACGGGAGGGCGTTTTGGAGGAGGAAGTAGCAGCGATGAAGCGTCGGCTGCTTCCAAGGAAGAAGGTCGACGAAGCAAAGGGCTGGGAGAGGAGATTTTGTGAGGTGGGGGTGGCTGTTTTGAGGATTTTGAACCAAGAGCGAAGCACGGTGAATCAATATTTTCAAAAACCTGAACCAGATTTAAGACCCGGCCTTTACGCGGAGAATCATCTGAATCTGAGCAGTCGACGATTGAAGGAGAAGCATGCTCAGCAACTGTGATAGGTAAGGAATCATGTTTGGATTTTTTGGGGAGTTGTCGACGGCTTGAACGGCGGTTAGTCGCAGGTAGGGAAATTTTGGGTGAGGATGGAGGTGAACGATTAGAGGAGAATCGTTTGAGCTTTGAGCTTGAAGTAAGAACATTGAACTTGGTGTTCTTACTTTTCAAGTAAGAACACAACAGCCTGACTCTCCAAGGAGAAGAAGGTTCTCACGGGCAACTGCCAAACCCTGTACGTTCTGGGAAGAACTCAACCATCCACCCACCGGAGAAGGAGAAGGGAGGTTTGTCCTCAATCCGCTTCCGACGACCGACCGAAGAAGGAAAAGGGAGGTTTGTCCTCAATCCTTTTCCAACGACTGTTAGTTCTGAGAAGACTTCAAGGTGCTACCTGGCTTCGAGGAACTGAAGAAGACGTGAAGTACAACTACCTGGGCGAGTGATCCATTCTGCTGTGGACGGTGGCTTTCTTAGCATTTGGCTATAGATCATAAGGATTGTATCTTTATTACTTAGTGAATTACCGGATTAAGTTCCGAAGAGTGGACGTAGGACTTAAGGCTCCGAACCATTATAAATATCCTGCCTCATTTACAGTTTTATTTACTTTACACATCTACAGTTTTCAAGTGTGTTTTGAAACCTTCAACACTTCACCAAAAGTGTTGAAGCGTATAACTCTTGACCTACAATAACTGTAAACTGGGTATCTAAAACTGATGGCTAATACAAACTGGTCTTTTGAACTATTGACTAAAACTGAGTCTCTAGTTTTTAAAACTGAACTGCCGCTTTAAGAGTGCATACAACTGCTTTTATACTTCTGCTGCACATTAGACGTACTCTTATCTGGGACCAACACAACTTATAAGCTTGTGACCAAGGAATTTACATGTTCCACTCGTGCTCTTTCGATCAATTCGGCAGCCTCCGAAATCTAAGTTTGAATATCCTACGAGTGTGAGATCATCTGCTCTGGGATACCAAATTCCTAGTGATTCTGTCCTTTTAGATATCTGAAAATCCTTCGTGCGTACTACATGTGCGACTTCTTAGGATTTGCTTGATATCTAGCACATACGCCAACAGCATACGAAATGTCTGGTCTGCTGGCTGTCAGATATAACAGAGAGCCAATTATTCCTCGATATGTTGTGGGATCTACGGATTCACCTTCTTCGTCCATTGAAATCTGACATGCCATGCTCATGGGAATCCGCAATGTCTTCGCCTTTTCTGGACAGAATTTGCTGATGAGATCCTTGGTATACTTCTTCTGGTGAATGAAAATCCCATCACTGGATTGCTGAACTTGCAGACCCAGAAAATATGACATCTGTTGGTCCCGGTTTTTCAGAGTTTAACACGTTACGCAGCGGAAATAATATAAAGTAAACGTTTTCTTGCACTTGCTGGTTAACCAACTGACTGGGACCTGTCAGCTGGTGATTCAAAACTTAGAATATTTTAGGCCTTGTTTGCGCAGTTATCAGTTTTCAGAGTATACACCAGCACTTGGGTGCTGGGTTTAAAATAAGAATGTAATGCAGAAAACTGATAAAGACAAAGGATTTATAGTGGTTCGATCAACTGATCTACGTCCACTCTCCAGTCGTAGCACTGGAAATTTCACTAAGAGTAATCGGGTACAAGTGTCCTACGATCTATCTCTAGCTGGTGAATGCCTTGTCCACCAGTTCACTAGATCAACCGCTCCCGGCCTTGTTTCCTTCTTCAACTCTTCACAGCTGGTGGAGTGCTAGCACGTCACTTCAACCTCCACAGCTCACTGGGTGTTTAGTTCTCCCAAGAACGTATCTTCTCAATACGGCAAACTGCCCGTGATAACTCAAGTGCTGGCTGGCACAAGAGCTGCTGTGAACTTCCTCGGAAGAGAAAGATCACCAAAGAGATCAGTAACTTACAAGCTGGAAGCTTGAAGTCTCGTGTTTGATAAATCAACACACGAATAGCCTTTAGAAAGGCCTCGAAAGAGTTCTGCTTGCTTGCAATAAAGTTTCAGACTTTCGGTAGTTGAGCGAGGGAGAAGAGTATTGAATGTCAGGAAGCAAGCGTCTTAAATGTTGGTGGTTCCGACCTATTTATAGACGCGGGATCCCATTCAAATCTTCTAGCCGTTTGGACACATCCGGAAAAGGTCTCTGTCCTCGCATGTCCTTCTGACGGCGGCAGGTATGTTTTTCCGGAAAGTGCCATACTTTTGTCCACTTTATCTGACATTGATCTCTTTATGTCAGAACGACACTATTCGTCAGTACGAGGAATCGAGACTGGTGTCTTGTAACTGATGGACTTTAAGGTATCCTCCTTAAAGTCATACTCTGTCAGTTAATTCCTCGACGAATCTTCTTTTTGTCTCTAAGACTCTGGGAGAGAGAATCTGGAATTCTGCTGGTAACATCCGACTGGTAGATCATTCTGGTGATCTTGTGCTGGTAGTCTCTGCTGGTGACTTGCGCTGGCACAATCTAAGTCTACCAATATGTCTGATGTTAACTCTTGGAATCTCCCATGACTGGTGGCTTCACCGCTGGTGAATAGTGTCAGTGAGAACACGTATTCTGCTGGTAGGATTTGTCAGCCGTCTGCTGGTGAAATCCTTCCCAACTGGTGAACAGTAGCCAGTCATTAGCTCTTCTCATGCTGGTGAACAGTGTCAGCACGAGTCTTTGTCAGCCGCCTTCGGATGAGACTTTTCCCAACTGGTGAACAGTAACCAGTGGTAAGCATTTCTCATGCTGGTGAACAGTGTCAGCATGAGTCTTGATCAGCTGCGACTTACAACTCAAAAAGACCTAAACAGGACTTTACATTTGAGAACTAGAGCTATCTAGAGACAACTGACGCTGGTAGGACTTAGGATTTGATCCACCAAAACTAAGATCTATACAAGTAGCTACTGAGGTAGGGAAACTTCGACAAATTTCCCAACAATTTCCCCCTTTTTGGTGCTATCAAAGCCTAACCAGCGAGCACTCAGCTGATGAGGAAAGTTACAGAAAATTTCAGGGTTTTACAAATAAGCCTATCAGATCTAAACCCATGAAACCACTTTCTCACATCAGCTCTAACTAAAATCTTCCCCCTCAAACTAAGAGGGATATTGCTCGTTTAAAATATAAAAATTGAGATCAGAGCAAAAAGATTTAAAGTATGTAAATCGAGTGCTGGTGCTGATTACACTGGATGTGTAAGTTCAGCTGGTAAGTAAATACTTTGACAAATGTTGGACAATGAGAGGTTGTCATCAACTTGTCAGTCAGCATTCCATTGGTGATGGAGCAATTACAAGTACAGGAATTGGTAACTGACTAGACTAGCTGATACATATTTACTTACAACAAAATAGAGAAGCTAGACTATGGCTTGGATGATGATCCTGGTGATTGAGTTTTTGCGTTGGTAATGGACCTCAGGATCGCAGTAAGCTCGGCCATGTCTTGTTCTCTCTTCAGCCTTTCCTCAGCAACAATCCGTCTCTCTTCCTCAGCAAGTCGAGCTCTCTCTGCTTCAGCCAGTGCTCGCACCCTTTCCCCCTCTTGGATCCGCGCCAAAAAGGTGGAGACACAGGCGGTGACGGACTCCATTTGTTGAGCAATTTCAGTTCGAAAGGTGGCGAAGCGCTGATCCATCCTGGCATCAATGATTGCAAGAAGCTGCGCAGGAGGATGGATCTCGGAGATTGGCTGCGCTGATACTTCCATGGAAGAGGAAGGCACATCAGTTGCGGAAGGAGCCATTGCTGGTTCAGATTCAGCTGATTCTTCCATTGGGGCTGGCTCCTCCGCTGGTCATCAGTAATATAACTGGTCATCAGCAGGATATGCCAGTTGAATACTTCCCCCTGTCAGCATGGCCTCCTTACCAGTTGACAACTGGTACTTACGACTGGCTCCCGAGTACTTGGATAAATTGAGAGCTGGGACTCAATTTCATCAGTCGTAGGAAATTCGCCAGTTGTCTGCTGACAACTTGAAAGATTAAGAAAATTGAGAGCTTGGACTCAATTTTATTCCGCATTATCTTCTCTTCAAGAAATCCTCTCCTCATCATCGCTTGAAATTGGGAGCTGGGACCCAATTTCGCTTCAACTGATGGTTTGTGCTGGCAACTTCGGAATGAGAGCTGGGACTCATTTCCTTAGACAATTAAGGGATAAGTTCCGCCAGTAGGAACCATCAGTGAACTTGAGATACCACTTAAATAAAAACAACTAAGAGCTTGGACTTAGTCGTAATCAGCGTCCTTCAGAAGAACAAGAACAGAATGAGAGCTGGGACTCATTCTTCCTCAACACTTGGGCTCACATCAATCTCCATAAGACCGAGTTTGATGCACAACTCCTTGAATCTTGCTTCTGGAAGGGGTTTGGTGAAGATGTCAGCCAGTTGATCTTCAGTTCTGATGTAGTCTACGCTGACATCCTTCTTCTCGACATGATCACGTATGAAGTGATGTCGAATGTCTATGTGCTTGGTTCAGGAATGATGAACCGGATTCTTCGTGATGCACATAGCACTGTTGTTGTCGCAATAGATGGGTACACAGCCAGTGTCCACTTCATAATCCTCCAGTTGTTGCTTGATCCAAATAATTTGAGCACAGCAACTGGCAGAGGCAACATATTCAGCTTCAGTGGTAGATGTAGCAACTGAGTGCTGCTTCTTGCTAAACCAACTGATTAGCTTGTGTCCTAGAAACTGACACGTACCACTGGTACTCTTTCGATCTATACGGCATCCAGCAAAATCTGAATCTGAATATCCAATGAGTGTGAGCTCATCATTTTTGGGATACCATATTCCAAGATATTCAGTCCCCTTCAGATATTTCACTATCCTCTTTGCAGCTTCCATGTTTGACCTTTTCGGATTGGCTTGAAATCTGGCACACACTCCGACTGAGTATGAAATGTCGGGTCTGCTGGCAGTGAGATAGAGAAGTGATCCAATGATACCTCTGTAAATGGTAGGATCAACTGATTCACCTTGTTCATCGAGAAATATCTGACAGCTGGTGCTCATTGGTATCCTTAGGGACTTAGTTTTCTCTGGGCAATATTTCCGGATTAAGTCCTTGGTATACTTCCGTTGACTGATGAAAATCCCATCAGTTGACTGCTGGACCTGGAGTCCTAGGAAGTATGTTAATTTGCCCATCATACTCATTTGAAATGACGTCTGCATCAGTTGAGAAAACTTCTCGCAGAGCGATATATTCCTTGATCCGAATATGATGTCATCAACATAGATCTGCACCATTAGCATGTCACTTCCATCCTTGAGAAGGAAGAGAGTCCTATCAATCTTCCCTTTCTGAAATCCATTACTGGTTAGGAATTGTGACAGCGTTTCGTACCAAGCCCTGGGCGCCTGTTTCAATCCATACAGGGTCTTTCTCAGCTTGTACACTTTGGTGCCTATCTCAAAGCCTGGAGGTTGCTCGACATAAACCTCCTCCTTTAGCTCGCCATTCAAGAAGGCGCTCTTCACGTCCATCTGAAATACCGTGAAGCCGTGATACGCTGCATACGCAAGGAACAGCCGTATCGCCTCCATTCTTGCAACTGGTGCGAAGGTCTCGTCGAAGTCGATGCCTTCACACTGCCTGTAACCTTTGGCGACTAAACGAGCTTTGTTTCTGACCACGGTGCCATTCTCATCTCGCTTGTTCTTGAAGACCCACTTGGTGCCAATCACTGACTGATGTGATGGTCTCTCCACCAAGTCCCAAACATTGTTGCGAGTGAATTCAGCAAGCTCTTCTTGCATGGCATTAATCCAATCAGCAGATTCTAGTGCAACTCCTATGGAAGTAGGTTCCATTTGAGAAATAAAGCAACTTAGGAGTGCACTGTCGTGGCGAGTCTGGACAGAACCTTCTGGATCACCGAGAATAGCATCGGATGGGTGATCCCTCAGCCATTTGGGAGGACCAGCGACTGCTGGTGCCGGCTGTGAAATAGGTTCTTCTGTCCTGATGACTGGTGCTTCCACATTTTCACCAGTCGGAGCTGGAACTGCAACTGGCGGTTGACCTTCACCAGTCGGAACTGGAATTTCAACTGGTGGTTGACCTTCGCCAGTCGGAACTTCTTCATCAGCTTCACTGTCTGACTGACCTCCTGAACCTTCACCAACGATGTCAGTATCAGCTGGTACCTCCATTCCAGCTGGTTCATCGTTGTCTTCTGGCTCAAAGATTCCAGTCGGAATTCCCCCTTGATTGTTGCTAGATCCACTCAGGGAGATTGAGTGTAAGGTCTCAGCAAGGTCATTTGCATCACAGACCTTCTCGGTTTGCTGATGGGCAACCGAGGGAACTGGTTGTGAAGATGATCCAGTCATAGGTCTAGTCGAACCAGTTGGTTGAGTATCGGAAGAATTCCTGCCCAACTGATCAACGACGTCATTGACCTCAGGAACATCTTCAGCCAGTTGTCGTAAGGTCCTGCGCACTAAAGTAGCTTCATCAAAAACAACATTGCATGTTATTTCCACAAGTTTGGTGGTCTTGTTAAATACTCTATAGCCCTTGTGAGAGGGATGTCCATATCCGACAAAGACACCCTCATCAGCCTTAGGTGAAAAAGCATTTAACTTTGACTTGTCATTATTATGGATATAACATGGTGAACCGAAAGCACGGAGATGAGCTATAGAAGGCTTACGACCATAATATACTTCGTAGGGAGTTTTCTGGAGTCTGTCGTTGATCCCGCTTCTATTCTGAGTGTAGCAGGCCGTCACCAACGCTTCTCCCCAGAAACTCTGTCCTAAGCCGGACTCTGCCAGCATGGACCGGACCGCTTCTTTCAGCGTCCTGTTCCTACGTTCTGCCAGTCCATTTTGCTGCGGTTGCCTAGGTGCAGATCTTTCATGCTTTATGCCAGCTTCCGCGCAAAAATCCATCAGCAGACTGTTGCAGAATTCAGTCCCATTGTCCGAACGAATCCGCTTCACCACAGCTTCTCTCTGTTTCTGAGCTTGGATGATCAACTCTGGAAGAATGATCTTCACCTCATCCTTGGTTCTGAGAAGCTTTACCCATGTGTAGCGCGAGTAGTCATCGACTACCACCAGCGAATATCGTCGTCCTCCAATGGTTTGAGGTGCTACTGGTCCAAAAAGATCCATATGTAGCAGTTCGAGTACCTGACTGGTACTGGGGCAGACTGGCAACTGGTTCTTGAAGGACTTCTTAGTTTGTTTGCCTTGCTGGCAAGCCTTGCAAATTCCTTCCTTCTTGAACCCGCCCTTGGGAAGACCATCTACAAGATCATGCTTAGTCAGATAGTTAATAGTTTTGAAATTCAGATGACTTAACCTTTTGTGCCACAGCCAGTTTGTTTCCATGGAACTGGTGGCCACGAAGCATGAGTCAGTCTTCCCGCTATGCCAGTCGACGACATAAAGTCCTCCTTTGCGAACACCTCTCAGCTTGGTCTCGCCAGATTCCTTGTCTTTGATCTGGCACTGTGATTTCTCAAAGGTAATTGTGTACCCGTAGTCGCACAGCTGACTGATGCTCAGGAGGTTGTGCTTGAGGTTGGTGACAAGGGATACATTTATGATTCTGACATCGTCCTTCTCGATGCAGCCCTTGCTGATAACTCTGCCCTTTGAGTTATCACCGAATATGACTGGAGGTCCTTTGACCTTGGTAAGATCTGAAAATAGAAATTCTTCACCAGTCATGTGAGCGGAGCAACCACTGTCTATGATCCACTCGCTCGATCTATGAAGCTGTGTTGCATGATCCTGTACCTGCAAGAAAGAAATGAGATTCATTTAGGTCCCCGATCTTCTGCGGGTCCTGCAGGGTTAGATCGCTGGATAATTCCTTTCGGAATCCAGACT
>JAPKLW010001816.1:127464-148211 GCA_026898455.1 Plectranthus barbatus | reverse complement strand
GAAGATCAAAACAGCTCCTCTGCGGCGGCTGGCAAGCAGGCCATGAACACGAGCTTTGAATCTGTTTACTGCCTCAATCTCGTTAGTCTTCTCCTCAAACACAAAGGAGGGGAGATTGGTCCAAAGATATCTCCATCGTTTCGACAACAATGAAGTTTTCACCGCCTCCTCCTTCAAATCTAGAAAACGAAGAATATGAATAAGTAGGTCATCTGGTAGTAGACTCAGCCGATCCATCTCCATCTCCATCTTCAAAATTTTCAATAAAATTTACATATTTTTGGGATGTGGGAATTCACAACAATGATTTATAGATCTTGTTCTTGCTTTCCAATAAATCATATTCACATTCCTTTGATTCAATTCTATGTATAAATAATCTAATGCTCCTGGTCTTTAGAATTTCATCAGTGCAGATAAAATCAAATATACATAAATTTCTGATTATATGTTGACTCTTCCCAACCACTAAATGAGAAAGAAATCATATTCTCATAATGTTGATCCTATGTTCCACATAGTGCTAATTATTTTTAATTGCCATTTTTTATAATACACATAACAAAAATACCACTATTATAAATGTATATTTTGTATTAAAATTTGTTTCACTCTCATTCTCTAGCAGTAATTTTAGTTATGATGTTCAAATTATTGCCTAAAATACATATTTAAGTATTTCATATCAATATATATAAATGAAAAATAATAATTTATTTAATTTTAAACTTAGAAATTAATAAATTTTAATGAGATTCGGATCGTGCATGGTCGTGACCTGGTCGTGCACAACTTATCTTATTTTTAAAAACTCGGGTTGCGCAGTGTGTCAAAATTAGGTCGTGCTCAAAAATTCAGAAAATTGTACCTATGGCCAATTCTTAATGTGTTGATAAGGATGGTCATTTTTGTCGTGTAATATCCAAAATAGTTATTTGAGATTTTTTATCTTCCAAATGTTTATTTGATTTTCTTTTTCAATTAATTTGTATTAAGTAAAGTTTTGTTAAATAATCGTTACTTATACAATATTAAGATTTGTAATATTTTATAATAATAATATGATTATTAAAATAATATTTAATTAATATGATAATTATAAAAATAGGATTATTTAAAAAATAAGTAAACTAAGGGTGGTTGTAATGGGCTTTGTTTTTCCATGTTTAAACCCACAAACCTGAGTTTGAATCATTACATAGGTTTTATTTTGATGACATGACACAAAATTAAAGAAACTAGCTCCTGAAAATAGGAGCTGAATTTAAAAATAAAGGGAAAGTATCAATTATATTACAAATTATTCTGGTTTTCTCAAATATATTACTAACTATGCATATTATCAAAATATATTATAAACTATCGTTTTTGTTCCAAATTTATGACGGGAGCAAATTTTCGGCGACGGAAAGTTGACGTGGCTCGTCGACTGACACGTCAGCATTTAAAACTACACATCATCGTACAAATATATTACAAACTATTGTGATTTTCTCAAATATATTACAAACTATTGTAAGTTTCTCAATTATATTACAAACTATATATAGACGTGAATTTCCAAATGAATATTACAACTATCAAATTTATTTTAAACTACGACAAAAACATATTTACTTATATTTTAAAATTTTAAATCTTTAAATAAATAGTATAATTATACTTAAAAATATGACATAAATATTCTTGAAAAGTTTTTTTTTAAATGGAAAAGTACTTATTTTAATTTTTATTTTCCTTTTTTGCTTTCGTCTCTCATTTCGGCGAACCAAAATTCAAATATTCCTGCAAATAATAATATTTATTGTAGGTATTTTACATATATTAAATATATATGTTATTATTATTTGACCCTTAATTATTATTATTTTTCACATGATTATTTAAATTTTTTTGTTTGGCGAAGGGAGAGACGAGAGCAAAATGAATATGAAAATTAAAATATGTGTTTATCATTTTTTAAATTTGTCGAGAACTTTTAATAAAGTATAACTATATATTTTCAGCATAAATTTAAAATAAATTTGATAGTTTGAATTTTATTTAGGAATATGTATACTTGTATAGTTTGTAATATAATTGAGAAACTTACAATAGTTTGTAATATATTTGTACGATGACGTGTAATTTTAAATGTTGATGTGTCATCCAGCGAGCCATGTCAACTTTCCATCGCCGGAAATTTGCTCCTGTCATAAATTTGGAACCAACTGATAGTTTATAATATATTTTGATAATATGCATAATTTGTAATATATTTGAGAAAATCAGGATAGTTTGTAATATAATTGATACTTTTCCCAAAGATAAATTGGGGGCCACAATTTCAAAACTGTTGGCCACATCTCCAAACATATATATTTTTTTAATTTGTGGAAACACATTTCCAAAATTGACAATATTGTTCTATTTAATTAATATGTATATATAATTTATGTACATTAACATATATATATATATATATATAGGTTAGATCATATGAGAATAGATGTTAATGTAAGAAATGAGAATAAATCTCAGCCTTTGATTTCACAAGATCTGCATTCATGCTTTAATAATTTCCGTCTTCATTTTATCCTCTGCGAACTTCATTATTACATATTTAAGGGTATCATTGTCATTTAGCCTGATGGTATCTCCCTCATATAATTTCCATTTTCATTTTATCCGCCGCGAACTTCATTATTACATATTTGGATCTGTAATTCTTTTTCTTTTCGAGTTTTCATAAGATTTCGATTGCCTTGTTGAGTCATCCAATACTCTAAAAATAAATTTAATTTTATTATTATTTAATTGAATTTTCTAATTTAATGAAATTTTAAATAGATAAAATGAACTTAACATATTCTTCTGAAAAATTGATTTTATTTTTATTTAATTTAATTTTTCCCATTTAATGAAGTATAGATGAGATTAGGGGTGTGCATGGTTTGGCCGAAACTGGCCGAACCGGCCAAACCAAATTAATTTGGCCGATTTGGCTGGTTTGAAAAAATGATTGGCCGAGTTGGTTTGAAAATTTTGAAACCGGATGATTTGGTTTGGCCGACGGTTTGAAGGATGAAACCGGCTGTTTCGGCCGGACCGACCGTATAAATAATATAATTTTAAATATAATAATTATAATAAAATATTATTTGATAGAAAGCTAAAATATCAATTATATTGATATATATGCCCGATGCTTATATTCTTTCGAATTGTAACCCTATAAATCAACTTATATACAATTGTTTATTGCAACCATAATATTATTTATTTATTACTTATCTCATATTTATAATTAATGACAAGCGATACATATTTATATTAGTTTTATTTTGTGTATCATTCTTTCATTAATTTCCAATAATAAAATAGATATACAAGTTTCATTTTTTGTAATATTTTTAGTTGAATAATCTTCAAACCGTTTAAACCAGCCGAACCAAACCGTTTTAATATGGTTTGGCCGGTTTGGTTTGAAATAATTATTTGACTGGTTTGGTTTGTGAAAATTTCAAACTGTACCTATTGGTTTGGTCCGTACTTTACCCCTTAAACCGGCCAAACCGGACCGTGCACACCCCTAGATGAGATAAAATGAAGAGAACTGTTTCTAAAAATTTGATTTTTTTTCTTTTAATGATGTATATAGGAGATAAAACGAAGAGAATTGAAATACTTTTTCCAAAAAATTAATTTTATTTTTATTTAATTTAATCTTTTCCATTTAATGAAGTATAGAGGAGATAAAATGAATAGAATTATTTCTAAAAATTTGATTTTTTTCATTTAATGATGTATATAGGAGATAAAATGAAAAGAATTGAAATCATTTTTTCCGAAAAATTGATTTTATTTTTATTTAATTTATTTTATAATGAACAAAAATTGAGATGAAATGAAGAATAACTAAGATATAATGAAGAACTGCTAAGATAAAATGCATGTCACGTGTAATATCAAAATTCACATCAAATTTATTTTATAATGAATCACAATTGAGATAAAATGAAGAATAACTAAGATATAATGAAGAACTGCTAAGATAAAATGCATGTCACGTGTAACATCAAAATTCGAATCGAATTTATTTTATAATGATTCGCAATTGAGATAAAATGAAGTATAACTAAGATAAAATGAAGTATATAATACATAAAATGAACAAAACACAATTTTTGCGCCCTGTACGTTCGTAATGACTATGTTGCCCTTTAATGAAGTAAAATGAGGATAAAATGCTGCGTTTTTTGTTAAAGCTCTTATGTAATCTGGATCGTTAATGTTGTCAAATCTATGGACGAGATTTATTCTCATTTCTCATGATAAGGGCTATTCTCACCAGATTAGTCCATATATATATATATATATGTGTGTGTGTTATATTATAATTTGTTCTTAGTTTGTATTGTTTTCATTTATAAAAATTCATAATTGCACTAAATTAGAAGTTTTGAAAAATTATTATGTAATTTTAAAATACAAAATATTTATAAATTAAGAACAAATACACAATTAAAGCACACAAAATATTTATGTAATTTTATTTTTTTTTTCTTGTACAAAATATTTATAAATTAAGAACAAATATACAAATAAAGTACACAAATTACCAAGAAGGCCCTTTACACTCTACAAGAGACCAGGTTGAACCCAAAAAGCCGTATAATACAGTTGAAGTTGCGGAGGGGTTCGAGATTAGCATCCATCTCGATGATAAGACCATCTCTAACAGCAACCACCCCAATCATCCAACCACTTCATTATTTAATTAATTTCTCTCTCCTCCACATCATCAATATCATCCCAACCCAACCATAACAATTTTACATACTCTATCAGCAACCACCCAACCATCCAACCACAATATTATATATAATCTTTATTTAATTTTATTATAAAAATTAAAATTAATAATTATAATTAAAATAATAAAAATTATAAATTATTGTAAGAAAATAAAATTCAAATTAATTGTTATAACTAAAATAATTAAAATTATAATTTTTTTGTAATGGAATTAAATAAAAGTAGATTTCATTGATCAAGCAAAATAAAATTACATCGATTACAACACAACATTGAAAATAAGGACGACTACATGAAATTAAACCACACATTTAAATTACTACATTGAAAATAGAAGTACAATGCTAAATTAACATGGAAATAATTCTTGCATAAGACGGTCTTTGATGGATTCTTCATGAGCAGACAAGTTACTTTTACCAAGTAAAGTGTTGAGCATATTCATCTTGGACAACATTATGTCTGCTTGCACCTTATTATCCACCCCCTTGTTTGCTTCCAACTTAATATCTCCCAACATGTTCATTGCTTCCACTTCTTTTTCACGTGTGACTCTCATTGCATTAAGTACGTCAGTGTATTCATCAGAAACAATTTATTGTGAAGAAGTGACCTTTTATTTTCTTTTACCTTTCGCCTTGTCTCTGCCAATTGGACGACGAAGTATTGAAGCTCCACTAGCATTAACTTCATCGTGGGAGCTATTTGGATTCTCATCTCCTTCAGTGGTTCGAGATTTCTTAGAGCTTCCACAATCACCATCAGCATCAGTATCTCCTTCAAGTACTCGACCAGCACGGCTACGATGACGTTCACCCCCCAAGTTCAATTCTCATTTAGGATTATGACGGATAATCTTCTCAAAAACCTCATGATGAAAATTAGCACTTTACGACATTTTTTTGGCAAAAGGAAAAGGTTTGGGTCGAATGATAATTTGGATAGGAGAATGTTTTGATTGTAGTGACTTAATGTTATAAAATGTGAATTCTATTTATAGAAGAAAATAATTGATTTTGGTATGTGTGAAAACAAATTGACATGAATTGTGCTTTATATGAACGACTGAGATTGATTGTTTTTTATGAATGGTGGATATCGAATTGACATAGATTGTGCTTTCTACGGACGGTTCAGATTGATTATTTTTTATGAATGGTGTAGATCAATCAATATGATTTAGTATATATATTAATTTAAAACCAAAAAATAAATATATCAAAATTGGTCTCTATTAGTAGAGGAAAAAAAATTATGAATTTTGGTATATTTTTTATTTTTTTTTATGATATTATATAAAACATATATCAATTTTATTATTATTCATTAAAAAAACAAATATAATACATTTGTTGAATTTTGATTGGTTAGAAATAAAAAATAAATAAATAAAAGTGGTGTGGCCTACCTGGTTGGATTGGATTCGGAGGAGACCGTCGGTCGGTCTATTTCATGGAAATGGAAGCAATAGTTTTTTTTTTAATTAATATATATTGACGTGGCGGCAACCGACCGCTCAAACGGTTGTCGCTAGTAGTAGTCTAAGGTTTGATGGACACGGGTAGGGTAGTAATTGTTGATACGACACGACAACCTGAAAAGAGTCCAACTAAACACGAACTCGACCCGAAACACGATAATGATCAAACACATACAAATTATTAGCACTACACTTAGAGTTAAAAATCTTGTATACGACACGATAAAACGACACAAAAATTATAACACAAACACGATAGGTCCAACATGAACTCGACACGAATAACACGAAGTACCACCCCTAAACACGGGATTACCATGCCGGTTCTAGTTGAGCCATCACAAGCATGCTGACCCTTATCGTCTCTGTCACAAATGCTGCAAATCTTTAATTTCGGGTAAATAAAAAAAGAGGTGACTCGCGGGAATCAGGCAAAGATGGAAGCCCGTATCTGATCATTGATTCATTCACACATCATTCAAGCAATAATATCATTTCATTTGCCTCGTTCACTCTTTTTTTTTTTTTTTTTTTTTAACTTTAAATCCTTGTTCGACACAAAATGATCCACAACATATATTACGCTTAAGTCACCGATATCCTAATTTTTCACTTAGGTTCAATCATGTTGCAACGTACTAATATAACATAACAAGTAGAATTTAGAGTATTTTCTACTTATAGTGCAATCTACACCAACAACTCCACTCAAATTATTTTTGCTATATTAATATTTTATATCTCGTAAGATTAATCTAATTATATAATTTTTTATTAATCTACACTATATGGTTTACTTGTAAGCATGATAAGTGAACAACTTTGTAGGCACCATATCCATGCTATTAGATAGGAGTATTGTGAGATAGTGCATTAACATAAAATAATATAATTTTTTTATTTTGAAGTATTAGTTCTAAGTGTTTGATGAGTAAAAGTATGAATTGATGAATTATATTGACTTACTTTAGATTAAAAGTGCATAACAAGTTTCTCATTGATTTTATCTATTAACCCAAGTCAAATTTATCTAATATACCTAATTCAAGATTAATAAACCCTGTTTAGAATTGGTGAACACATTTTGATATAGATAAAATCGCCTAAACCGCCATGGGATTAAAAAGCTAAATTTTGAAAGGTGTTTTTTAAACACAACTCTATTTTTATTCTTTACAATCATTTAAAAATAATACTATCATTTTTTAATTAAAAACAAAATTATTAGGATACAATGAGAATATCAAATTTTATTTTTTTAAAGGGGTTTGCTGAGAAACCAATTTTGAATTATAAACTTTGTAAAATTTTGTCAGGGAAATAGAGAGGGGTGAACTCAATTTCTTTTTTCTTTTTTTTTTCTTTTCTTGTTTTCAAACTTCACATTCATCGATTGTAATTTGCCACGAATTTAAAAATGTTTTGAAACATATAGAACCCAGAATCCGTTGGTCTAAATCAGCAGAGAGTTGCAATTTCTGAAAGAAATAGATGATTGATGATGATTTGTGTTCGCCGACATAATCCGTCGTCGGTGGCGTGAGCAAGCCACGTGTCTTTAATACCTCCGAAACAAAGCAACTGCGGCGGGCTTGTTAGAACGCGGCCAAGAAACTGAAAAATCGGAGCTTTCACCCATCGTTTTTTCGCCAACTCTTGGGCTTCGAAGTCGGTAATTTTCTTGCCCATCTTGAAAATTTATTGATTTATTTCATCAGGTTTCGGTTTGGTGAATATATGGGAAAGTTTCAGTTACGGATATACACTTAAAATATTGTAAGCCTAGTTTTTTATGATTTCTAATTAAGATCGAACAGCTTTTATCAAACGAAAACCCATGGATTTACTTGTAGATATCTCTATTTGTTTTATTTTTTTCTTATTCGAATGTTCAAAGTTACTTGTTTTGCTCTTTCGAAATGGGATTCGTAGTGTGCCCTTCCCCTTTATACCCTTACTGAATTAAAGGTCGTCAATGGAACCTATGAATTTACTCAAGTCTCTGTCTTGGAGGAATGTGAAATGTTTTCTTGAATTTCTAGAGTTTGTTTAAGTGCTCTGCTAATTATGTGTTTTGTTGCTTATGTCTGTAAAATGCCGGTAATTAGAGAGGTTTACGGTGTGGGAGACTGGGAGTGTGAGTGTGAGTGAGAGAAAGAGAGAGGAACCTAATTTGTATGATTGATAGAGTTGAGGGTAGATGCGGTTCTTGAAATTAGAGATGGTTCTCTAGGGGCCCAAGAATCCGAAATGTTTTAGTTTTAGGGATCAGAAAGCATGATGCTAAATGAGGGTAAATGCGGGTTCTTGAAATTAGAAATGGTTCTCTGAGGGGTCCAAGAATCTGAGAAATGTTTTAGTTTTAGGGATCAGAAAGCATGATACTAAATTGCTACATGAAGCTTTAGAATTCACTAGCTGGTTTTATGTTCATTCAGATTGAGAAATTCTTGCAAGATTGCTATAAACCTAACTGAAAACCACAACAGCTTAGGTTGTGACCTGTCATGGAGTTGGACCCACACCAAATGCATGGTATTTTACCATGCAGTTCTCTAGACAACGATTATGAAATTTGAGGAAGTTTTTGTCATTTAAACAAATATTAAACAATTTTTTAAGGTTGTGTCTAGCATGGTAGGATTTGATATGTTAATGCCAGGAGAAAGTTAAGTCTATTGACTGTGTTTTCATCTTCCTCGTTTTTGGTCATTAGCAGTCACTCTTTCGTATCAGCGTGAAAGAAATGCATAGAGTGCTCATTTTGGCGGTTTTAGACTTTTTGTCTTTTTTTAGCACCAGATTGCAGTTCACCGGAAAATGATCTATTAGAAGTTCATATGTTAATCTCTTTAATAGTTCTGTGATACACAAGATTTTGTTATTAAGTTTTCTGGTGTTACCATCATGAACATTGGATATAGCTATTAGCTAGTTCATGGTATATGCCTTTTGAGGTTTTTGCTGTGTCTCATGACTGATTACCATTAGTTTGATAATTCTGAAGTCAGCTTAATCAGCCTTCATTTCTTATGTGAACTGATTTCACTCTCTCCTCAAACAGATAAAAAGCAGAGCTGCTCAAAGGGGATGGTGCCTGAAAATAATCAACGAGATGTGTCTGCCTGTAAGAATGCAATCCCGACCGAGCAAAATAATCCTTCTAGTTCCGCAGAAGTAAATATGGAAGTTCCTATTAATGCTGATGAAGTTATGAAGGCTGGAGGCTTTGGAGCTATTGATGATATCGGCACCATCCTTCCAGCAGCCAATGATTTCGAGGATCATCTCCGTGATGCTGAGCGCTATGAAGGATCCGAGGATAAAATAGCTGAAGGGCGGTCTGATTTTCCAAAAATCAATTTTGTAGCTGGCAAATCCAACAACGAAGTAAACAATGTTAACGCGGCTGTGGCTCCTGATGCTCAAGACACCTATGATGCAGCATGTATGGAAGCTTATGTCACTTCTGACGATGTGATGCGAGCTGGAGGTTTTGGTGCTACAGATAATATAAGTAGCTTCCTTCCGGTTGCAAGTGATTTCACTGATTTTGAGGAGAATCTTCGTGATGCTCGAGCTTATGAAGAGTTTGAAGAAAAGAGCAATCGGCCTGGTCTTGGCTGGAGAAGTGAAACAAATGAATGAGTTCCTGTTTGATGTAGATCAGTTAGTTTTTCTTCTTGCTTCCGAAGATTCAAGGTTTTTTGTGTTCCTAGTGTTCCTATCTGTTGCTATGGAAGTGTAAACCGAACAACTTTGTTGGATAAAAGTTATACAGAGTATCGATTTCTGCGTATTTGCATGCAGGCTTATAGATTAGCCTATCTAATGTTTAACTTGATGATGATGCATGATATCGTTCATGCAAGTTCATTGATGCTTTTGATTCTTGATTTTCAAATTTTCTGTCATCTGTGATGGGACTTCCGACGGCGAAGTTATAAATCTTATGTTCTCATACATCAGATGATACCATCTTAGAAGTAGTAAAAGCACAAAGCCTCTGAGGCAGGAAGTGGAAAAAATCCAAGAACTATGTACATTCTACTGGGTTCACCTATTGTCTATCATTTGGATTCTTGCTCACAGCAGTGCAAGCACCTTATCTCTCCGGAATAGCCTTTGTCCGGGGGCTAGGATTGCCAGGGGATCATAACTCAATTTCCTCCTGCAGAAAACTTCCCAGAAAGGGCCGAAATGAGCCTTCCATTCTTCTTCACTGCTATAATGGGGCAGGTACTGTTTGATTCCAAGATTAGGCTTCTGACTGAAACTCAAGATTTTCTTGTTTTGTGATAAAATATGTTCCAGGCAATCTCTTCCAGTTGATGCTGGTATTGCTGAAGATAGGAACGCAAATAGGTAGAAAACATCCTCCTCGGGCGTGATGAAGGATGTTCCAGATTTCCACCTGAAATTGAAAGCAGAATCAGGTCATGCAGCAGATTTATTTTGTTATTACTTACTGGGAATTGATTTGTTGTAGGATTGATACCTCGTTTTGTTCACAGGGTAGATGAGGACGGGACCGTTGCTAGTATCTTTCACTATGTTACCAAAAACTTCTCTCGCAAACTCATTAATCCGGCTTCTGGGGACAAGAAGATTTAGCCATGGGTGTGGCACCTCCCACAAACCTTTTTCTCGGAGTTTTACCTCAGACACGTGTACTCTGTCCAGGAAATCGAGGTAAGAGACTTCTGATAGGAAGAGAGTTGATCGTATGTAGTTCAGTTCTGATAAGAGAGTATCAATTTCCTGCATGACAGGTGAAGATTTCAGCAGGCTCTGGTAAGTTTTGGAGAGAGAGAGAATATGATGAATATTCTTACCTGATCAATGTGATCCGACTCTCGAGGATTGTAGTATTTTGCTACTTCTAGGCAAAATAGAAGTTTCCCTTCAGAGGTGAACTGGTCTGCTTGAACCGGGTCTTTGGGATTGAAAGATGATCTCCAGTTGTTTAACAAACCGGTCCTGTTTATCATGACGAATCCCTCAACATAATCAAATGCGTTTGTCGAAGATATAAGATGCTCCTGGTCACGGGTGAATGTGGTGAAGTCTGAGTAGAGTGCTCTTATCCATTTAACCTGCAAAGGAAAAACTGAAGTCAAAAAGATATCCTTGTCAGCTGATTCGTATCATGCCAACTCATCTAACATGCTGTCACCATTTTTGGAGCAGGTTCCAAGGCGATTCTTGCTTCGGTGATGATGCCAAACTGTCCCAGACCCCCTAGCACCGCGTGGAAGAGATCAGCGTTTTGCTCCTCCGAGCAAGTTGCCACTTCTCCTCTGCCTGCACAAAGCCAATTCAGAATATCAGATACTGTTCTCAAGTTACGGATGCTTTTTTTTTTCTTGCATGCTTTGGTGATTAACCTGTGACAACTTGGAGTTGGTAGACATTGTTAATCTGTGGTCCGTGTAGGAAAGCCTGGCCGCTGATTCCAGCATTCGACAAAGTGCCACCAACTGTGAGATGAAGATAGTCAGTCCACGATCTTGGAGTTAGACCTCGGTTGAGACTCTCATGCAGAATATTGATCCATTGTTCACCAGCAGAAACATCGACATAGGGGTGTTTCCCAGTGTGAAAACTCATCTCTGGGACACGAAGCGACTCCATACTGATCACAACACCTTGGTGCGCTTGCGCTTGGCCTTCTAGGGAGTGGCCGTGGCCTCTGGCAGCAACCGTGAGCTCCGAAGTTTGGCCCAAATCAAAAACATATTTCACAACAGACGAAATGTCAGAAACTGACTTCGGGTGCAAAACAGCTGATGGCATGAAATGGTGTCTGTTGCCAAAGTCCTTGGCTGCATACTCGAGGTTGTCGAAAGCTATGTGCCCGTCAAGTCTCATCTTGGCCAGGGTTGAATTTGTGGTTGGTTGAATGGTTTGAGGGGTCGCGAAGGAATGGTTAGAACAAAGACGCTCCCTATCGATCATGAAACTATGCAAGAAAGCTAGTACAAGAAGAGCTTTGGTTTTCTGTCTGAAGAAACTGAGCCCCTCTGCATAAAACATCGGATACCGAGTTTCTTCAAGACCAGAAGAGCAATGTCTACAGGTATTTAGCTTGTCTCTCTTTGAGTTGGAATGGTTTTGTGCGTATATATATATACACACACACACAAGCACAGAAGGGAGTAAGATATTCTTGCAACAAACTTTATAGTATTTTCTTGTCACCATCTTATTGCTTGCATTACTTTTTTTCATAAGGGCTCTTTTGAGCAAATTCATTCGTCCACGTGGACCAATCACCGAACTCGGTGACTTCACATTTTTGTTACAGCATGATTCTATATATGTTGCAACTTATGCACTATATGTCGGATGGTGGACAATGAATCATGTTATTTCTTGTTTTTGTGGACCCCCAATTAAAATCATCCATCTCTTCTTCTCTCTTCCCCATCTTAATATACCTTCCCCTTCCTCTAAGAATATATAGATAGATAGATAGATATATGTATGTTCCAGTTATAGGAAATCTGAGTTTGGTCAAACCTAATGTTTTGGTTAGCTTTTCTTGAAAAATAGTGGGAAAAAGGTATACAGTTTTCCTGCAAATCGAAGCTGTAGGCCGATGACGGTATCTGTGTCATCGTCGAATGCCCTTTTCGTGTTATGATTGTGGAGACCTCGGATTGATATTGATGGTGGTGACAATATATATGTTGCAGGGTCCAGTTCCTGATCAGGATATATTCCCTCATATTAAAACAGGAACATACCAGCACCTATTTCTGGAGGGATACCCAAACTTTGTCTGTCAGATCTCGATGTGGATGACGATGACCAGTGCTCGTGTAGCTCGTTGCTCCGACAGCGACATGATCACGGTTTTCGGGCAGCAGATGATGGAATATACATTGATAATCTGTTACTCAGTCTCCCTACTCGACTCTTTCACCAACAAACCCGACGTTCGTCGTGTTTGTTGGGTGTTGTCAACAATATGCTACTGAGATTTACAGTTTATTTGGCATACAAATACAGCATTATTTGATTTGTGCTGTTGCATGGGAAATGGATTGTTGTAGCGTATGCTTAAAATAGTTGTACCTTGCAAGAGTGACGAATATTTGTAGAATCTTGTACTATTTATTTGCTACATAAGGTACAACATATATTACCTCCTCTTTTAGGGTTATAGAATATGAGAAAATCCATGCATGTGCATTGCGCCATACCTTTGGATATGGAATCTTGTTATCAGGGACGGATGCAGATTTCGAAAAATCGTGGAAGCTCGATCATATTTTTTGAGTTTCTATTTATATATTGTTTGAAGTATTTGAAAAGCTGCATTGATTGCATGATATACATTCGCATAATCTAGTGTTGGAACCAAAAAAAGAAGTGAATAAAATTGGATAAATGTATAAATATATTACCCACTTCGTCATGGTTAAATAGTCACATTTTAACTGGGCACAATACCCAAAGTATGTGAGTGGTAGTGGAATGAATATTTTATTGATGAGTATGAAAATATTGTTATTTTAGGAAAGTTGATTAATATCACGGACGAAAAATGAAATGTGGATTATTTATGGGGGACGAAGGGAGTATAAATTATTATCTTCTTACATATATTATAGATATGTATATATTTTAAATAAATGTTTAAAATATCATTTTTGTTTCAAAATTATACTTGGAGCAAAAACTTGGTGACAGAAAATTGCTTTTTTGGCAAATATTCTAAATAAAACGACAACGTTTCGGGTACTTGTATGATTTTTTAAAAAGTTGATATTCTGTTTAAGATTATTGCAAAACATTAATTTTCCACCATTAAATACTTGCTTCAATAATAATTTGAAACAAAACAAATAATTTGAATATTTATTTAAGAAATATTACAATAATTTGTTGTATATTTACTACTTATAGCCAATAGAACTAATAGTGTTTTGTTTAGTGTGTAGCAAATGCTCATTTTTGTTCGTTTTAATAAAATAATTAATTTGAATTGCTCAAAGTCAATTTATAGTCAATAAATAAAAAAGTTCATAGACGATTCTATTGAACCCACTTGTATAGTCAATAAATAATAAGTTTTTTCCATTAAAAATACATCTTAATCTTTACCTTTTTTCTCATATTACTTGTATAGATTCGAACGTAGAAAAAGACACTCCTCAATTTAATTCTATCACAATAATTAACTGAAGTTGTTATAGAATTTCATTACATGTTAACAAGTTACTAATAAACTTGAATCTGATCTATTTATTTTTCGATTAGAAAAGTCAACCCAAACATAACTTGTTTATTTTCAGGTCAACTTAAAAGTGATTCGAAATTATCTGCTTAATAATCATTGAAAATTTTAATCTTAATTAACCTGACATGTTAAACACGAAAATGACATGTTTGACACGAGATCACCAAAACAATCCTTATTTAAATTCTTGACCTTCATATTTCCAAGCAACAAGCCAACAAAACAAAATTTACATTGAGAATTATTTTTAGGCTTTTAGGTTTTATTTATTTTAATTTTCATATTTAATTAATCGATTAATTTCAATGAACAGGTCATATGCAGATCGAACTGAACCCAACACAATTTTTAATTGGATTTCTTGACTTCGACTCGAACCTGAATTAATGACATGATCCAACCTATTATATCGTGTTAAATTCGTATCAAGTTGAAGATTGTGGAACCGAGAGGTTACGATCGACCTTGCGATATTTTAAAAATAAAATATTTTTTTTATTATTCATATATATCCTTTTCTCTCTTTTATATTTGTCAATTGTCATCTCAAATATAGTCCACAATATAGGACAAGCAAATCGTATTAAAATATTCTTGAAAATTCATTCATTTCATAACAAATGAAACGAACTACTTTTCTTAAAAATCCCAATTCAAAAACGACAATAAAATAAAAGAGACTTTAATGATTTTTTAAATATATTTGTGTGAGCTATATGCAAATATATATAATATATTTAATGTGTATGATGTTGGTCATCCTTTTAACCGGCATCATAAATGTGATTATGTTAGCTTTTAAATTTGGTACGAGATAATTAAGATTGTAATCAAATATAGTACTTAATTTAAGTTTAATTTATTTATCATTAAATCAAATTTTGAATTTTCTAAATTATATTTTTACATTATAATTATTTTTAAATATTAATTCTTTTATTTAAAAGCAAAGTAATTTAACATCATGTATACTCAAATTCATCATTTCTTGTAAATATTAAAAATAATTAAAGTCTTATTTACTTATTACGGTTTAAAGTATTAAAATAAGAATTTTATAAAGCAAACTAATTAAATAAATGAGTTTTTTCATGGAGTCACGAATCGGATACTATTAAAATTAACGACAATTCTTTAGTATAATCACACTATTTACACTTCAAAACAAATCAAACAACTTGATAGTAAAGTTATATTAAAATATCTAAAGTCATAAATTAATACCCAAAAATGAATAAAATAAAATAAATAAATAAATAATCTTGCAAACCGAAATGTCCAAAAAAAATTAAAGCCTCCTTTGTAAACAAAAAGACAAAATGCAACACAGTAAAACATGAAATAAGTGTTTGTAAATATTCCAAAAAACTTAGAAAGATTTAAAACAAACAAAAAAAAATTCATACTATGTTCCCTACTCTCTCTACATCCTAGTTTAATCATAGTCCTATTGTCCCTTCCTAATAAACTTTTTTAACATAGGTCTTAATTGCATTTTTTGTTTTTTGTTTTGTCAACATTTTCTTGTTGTTTTGTTCTGCCTTTTTCACTCCACGAAAAGTTTCTTTAAAATATTCATTTATTTTGCTTTAGACCATTTTTGTCTGCATTAATCAGTCGTGAAGATTTGTAGGAAGAATAGTATACAATATTTTATTTTATATTATATACTTCCAAGAGTCCTCGTGGATATGATTTTGTCGCCCAAAATGTATTTACTTTTGTTAATGTTAGATTTAATTACTACGTTTTAGTAAAATATGGAGCATAGTTATGAGAAATTAAATTAGTAAAATGTATGAGATTTGTATGAGAAATTAAATTAGTAAACTGTATGAGAGTTGTATGTGAAATTAAATTAGTAAACTTGTAGTTTATTGTTGATGATTGAGATGTTTTTTAAGATAATTATTATATATGATATATTTCATAAAAAGATTCACACATTAATTACATCTTCCATGATAAGCGCATCGCCAAATGAAAGGTAAAATAAGGAAATTTATTCCAATAGTTCACAAATTCTGAAAATTAGAGAATTTTATTCAACTGTTAAATATGATGTGGCGTTGATGTAACACTGACTCATTGCAATGTTATTATCATGTGGCATTAACATGACACTTTTTATTTTGTATAATATTTTTATTTTCTAATATATTTTAATTTAATCATTAATGTATTTTTTTATTTTGAATTGTATTTTTATTTTTTAAAATATTTTTATTAGTTTTTTAATGATATTATTATTTTGAATAAATTAATAGTCAAAAAATTATTATTTAATAAATAAGAAATACATTTATTATAACATTTAAATAATATTTTAAATTTTCAACTATTATTTTTTTAACATATTTTTTTAATAATATTTTTGTTAGGAATTATTGTTAGTAATTCCTTCGTGTGTTTAATTAGATTAGCTTAAACTTATAATGTCATGTATAAAAATTATCGAGTTGTAAAAGAAGTTAATTTACAAGCCTTTGGAGATTTGCTGGCGAAGTCATCACCTACAAATAGGTTGTATGAATTGTTGGTTAGCACTTTGTTACCGACAAAGCGTTTATGGAGCTGGCTGACACGTCGTCATCAGCTAGAGCAGGGGCGGATATAGAATTCGAGTATTGTGGGGGCTTAACTACAATTTTATGGGATTGATACAATATAATTTTATTTTATCGGAAAAATATATATGTATAAAAACAAAGAAAATCAAAACTCCGTAGGTGCAGCCGACCCCGACGACCCAATGTTGTTGCCGTCCCTGAGCTGGAGGATTACATCACAGAGCTTATCAACAAGACGTGACCAGTAAGGCGCTACCCAACCAACTAGAAGACACGCTCAAGCGATAACAAGCAAGGATCTTTTCAAGACTAGACTTTAAGATTGGAGAACTTGGTGTTCTTACTTTCTAAATAAGAACACAGCAGTCACATCTTTTCTCCAAGCTGTGATTCTCACGTGCATCTAACCAAAGTGTTCGATGGTTCTGGAAAAAACCTCAAAGTTCCCAAGTTCCAGAGACGGAGGTTGCGTGGTGCTCACACTATGAAGCAGAGGAAGCAACGGTCTGGGCGAGTGAGCAACTAGACCGGTGGACACTGCTGAATTGTTGAAGTATATTTCAAACCCGAATATATTCTCAAACTCTCTAGTAACAAATCTTTCAAAGACACAAATTGGTGAGTAATAGCCAATTTGTGAGTGCAAGTTTGTAAAGATCCCCACTTCTCCTTACAAAACCGACTTGTAAGGAGAGGGGAACCTCCACCATTACATAGTGGTATATTCCCAGGTTCATGGTCGATGTGGGATAACTCAACACCCCCCCTCACGCACAACGTGGAACTTCACTGGGATCCCATCATTGGGATAAATCGGTCCTATCATCAGGACAAATCGGGTCCCACATCGAACTGAACCGAGCTCTGATACCATGTAAAGATCCCCACTTCTCCCTACAAAATTGGCTTGTAAGGAGAGGGGGCCTCCACCATTATATTGTGGTATATTCTCAGGTCCATGGCCGATGTGGGATAACTCAACAAAGTCTCCATTGTAAATTTTCACTGCCTATATCAAAACTCGATCTCATGACCAACATGTAATGATAATGGTTTTGCCTATAATTAATTTATCATAAATTCTCTAATATTAGAAACACTCTTCTACATTTAAATAAAGTAACCAATTATTTTTTTAAAAAAAAATATTTATCCGGCATTTGTGCGTATGCAGTATGATTGCGCCGAGAAACTATTTTCAGAGGTTGCAATGATCAAGTTTGCTAAAAACAAATGGTGATTAATGCGATTGTCATTACAATAATAAATATATAATTAGCAATGGCATGCATTATTATGAATCTATGATGATGTTGTTTCTTGTGTGCAGTCCAAACAATATTAATCTATATATTTAAATCCAACCATATTTGAATTACTCCAACCCCACCCAAAAAAGAGAGAAATTAAAGGGAAGTTTGTGGCTACAATTTGGAAAGGTTAATAGTCATATATATATTTAAAAGATCAAAAGGTATTAAATATGAATGAATTTCTATCTTACACGTTACAATTAGTCAAGATTTGCAGTTAACATTCGCTTATATTTAAAAAAATATTTTGGTTGAAATATATAACCATTTTGGTAAAACAAAAATCTAAAAAAATTGATTATTTCTACTGTTAATTTAAAAAAAATGGTTGACTCGGTTCAATCTCACATATATCCAGTGGCGGATCTAGGGATATTTTGGGTATACTTGTACCCCAAAAATAATTTTTTTATAATAAATTTATATATCTTTATTATTATTATTATATATTGTACCTCAATTTTAAATTTTTGGATGCGCTACTGTATTTATCTTAATAATCATAACTAAAGATATCAATCCAATACAAAATTCAGGAGTTAGGCAAAAAAAATCTTGGTCCGAAGAAGATGTAATTTGAATAGACGAAGAGCCCAAGGCCTAATAAGCTAATCCCAAAATCCGATGTATTGGCCCGATAAAAATATCTCGTATTCGTAATATTTTTTTAGGAGTATTATCGACTCAAGACCCGAAAAATGATTTATCAATCCAGGATCCGAAAGACCAAACAATTTTCAATTCAGGACTTAATATTGAGGTCCTGATTGAGAATTGTATGATTTTTTAGGTCCTGGATTGAGAATTTTTATGATTTTTCAAGTCTTGTATCGATAATTAAACTATCTATCGAATCTTAAAATGATAAAACTCTTATTTCTTTTAAAATATATATACTATCGATAGTATATATATAACATAAAATATAAAAAATGAGGGGGTGATGTTTAAGGGCCCAGACCAAATTAATTAAGATTAAGCTGCAAGAAGAGATTTGAAAGTCCATGAACCCTAATCTATATGTACCTCTTGGTTTAAGCTTTCACCAAAATGTGATGCTTCTCATTATTTTATTAATCTGTTACCCACGTATATACATTATTATAAGTAATTTATTATCAAACTATACCAATTCTATTTATTGTATGTATATATAGTTTTGAAATGCTAAGCTTCAAATTTATTAAGCAAATAAAAACTAATGCTTTAAATTACTCAATTCAAGAAAAAATTTATGATACATAAACCCTATATTATTACAGAGTTAAATTTATCTTTTTATTTAATATTATTCATCCTGGATGGTGTAGTAACCCTTTTTTGTCGTTTTTTTTTTCTAAGTCAAGAAAAACGGCACCATCAATTGTCCCTCCATGTGCAACTCTTTCCCACCACCTTAGACAGTGGCTGAGCCACATGCATGTTGAAGCCCCCTCTCAATTCGAAAATTTTGTTTTATTTTACTAGTACGATATATCGACTTTTTACGAGACAATCTTTTTCACGACTTGAAGGGGTGGGTAAGGTCAGTTTGAGGGGCGAGAAAAATATTTCTGTAAAAATCGAATAAACCGGCCCCCTGCGAGAAATTTCTGAATCTGCGACTAATCTTAGATACATATGAACATGAAATATGTTGATGGTTGAAATTCGAGAGAAAACTGAAAATAAAGAAAAATACTCAAGAAAGAGAAAATAATGGAATTTTCTTATTGAGTGTTTTTCTATTCTTCCAGAAAAGAAAAAGAGACCTCATTTATAATGAAGATGAAAGTATTTATAGAGTGAAGACCCTAGATTTACAAGGAAAATAGTTTTAATCGTGGCGTCAATAAGTTCTTTCCTTCTTAATTCTGGAGTTGATGTGATCAAATCCCTCTTGATTTGCCTCTTTTTCCTCGTCCTTCTATATTTCTCCTTATATCCTTTCAAAAGCCAACTGAACCTGATTGCGTTGTTTGAGAAGCATCTCGAGTAGTCGCCAAATCGAATCGAGCGTCCCGCATGGGGTTATTGTAAAGATCCCCACTTCTTCCTACAAAACTGGCTTGTAAGGAAAGGGGACCTCCACTATTATATAGTGGTATACTCCCAGATTCATGGCCGATGTGGGATATTCAACACACCCCCTCACGCACAGCGTGGAGCTTCACGAGGATCCCATCATCGGGATAAGTCAGGTCCCATTATCGGGATACATCAAGTCCTATCATAGGACAAATCGGGTCTCACATCGAACCGAACCGGGCTCTGATACCATGTAAAGATCCCCACTTCTCCCTACAAAACTGGCTTGTAAGGAAAGGGGACCTCCACTATTATATAGTGGTATACTCCCA
>JAPKLW010001816.1:79260-127454 GCA_026898455.1 Plectranthus barbatus | reverse complement strand
ATTTTAAGAATTGAAATAGTGTGTGTGGTGTTGAGATATGCACAGCATCCAATGCTGTGATTTGGCACAGTAGGGCATCCAAATCCATTTTTTTCGTGAGAGATAGTGGACCATAAGGGTATGTTTATTTACTGTTATCACTTTATTGAAATGCTATTACTATTTTGAAATTAATTTAAATAGTAAACAATTTTTGACGAACGTGCAAGATCAAATTGGACCATATAATCGGAACATAAAGAGTATTAAGAATGAGGGGAAAACATGTAATGACATAAAAACCTTTACATATAAAATTTAATTCACAAATTCAGTGACTTGAATACTAGCACAAAAATCGAAGGATTATGATAAGGTTGAATCCATCCATCAAATAGCCCGTAACCTAATAAGATTAATCCAAAACTTATTGATTGCCCGACTGACATCGCTAGCCCTTGTAGAAATGAACCATTCCTGGACCTCATTTAGCATAGCAATCATATATTCAGATTGTATACATTTTTTAAGGTATACATTTGCAATCAATCTCATTGAATTTTCAGTAATGGGAATGATCAAGAGCTCAAGATGACTTCACTGTGAGTGCTTCCATCTTCCATCGTGATCCATGACCTGAGAGAGAATGGCTGCTGACTTATTTCAAGAACCCTAGCGCCTCTCGCCCAGTTTCCGTACCCACCGTAGCCGGTATGCCGAGCAAAGCATAGCCACATCTTCTTATATGGGCAGCACCAGTCCAATCCATGGTTGTGCCCTACAAATACTGCCTGATCACAGCATGAATCAACACAGATCAAGTTCATGTCTAGCACTCAAAGTAGGGATATGAATTTAGCATGAAACCCTCAGATTGACACGATTAACCGGAGCCATAATGCGGGTTAATGTTGAAATATTTTGGCCTGAAAAAGATTTAGTCTGAGTAGCCCGGAACCGAATAAGACGAGGTCCGGAACCTGACGGATTGACCCGATTAACCTGATTATTTTTTTTATTAATACATTTATCATAATTATAGTACTAAAATCTACTTGTAATATTAAAAATCATATTTATTTATTAATTTTTAAGTTATATAATTGTATTTAGTTCAAATAGTATTCAATATATAGTTAAGTTTATTTATTTATGAAGTTAAAGCATATTAAGAAATTGCTAAAATAAAAAAATAATATATTTTTTATAGTTAAATTTATCATTATATAAAAATTTGTGATGCGATTTGCATTTTTTAAAAGAGATAAGTAACATTTTGTTTTCTTATTGTATAAAATATTGAAAGAGTGAAAAGATATTAAAAATAAAAAATAATTATAAATTCATTGGCTTGAAGGGCTAGCCCGACCGAAAGGTTAGGGTTAGGTCCAAACTATTTTAGCCCGAAAAAATTTTAGTCAGATTTGACCTGGACAGATTAGTCAGCAACCCGATAGACCTAACCCAAAACTCGACGGATTGGCCCAATTGATATCCCAAATTAAAAGTGGTCTTAAATTGGAGTTTACTTTGATCAATTCAAAGGTGTAAGCTGTTGAGGTTAATCTTACCTTAACACTAGGCCTTTGTTCAAGAACTTTCATCATTCCCATTTCGGCTTCTTGAGCAGCAACATTCTCCAAGAAAATCGAGCCCACGCAGCGCTTGCGTAGGTTGAGCTTTGGAGCTACCTTTTTATATGCTTTGCTTGGAATGTGCCAAAATATAATCTCAGGAACCCTGCAATGTCATAAATCAGGATTTAGGAATGCTCCCCTCTTCTCTCTGTCAACCAGAGACATATATATAGTGTTTGGCTACCTTGAGCCGGGGTTGATCTCCTCCGTTTTCGCCTGAAACCACTCCACTTGCGCGTTTGATATTATCTCTGGGTACGATCCACCTCCGGAGTCAAGGAAGTACATGAAAGCAACTGGCTCCTGAGGGTTGCTCGCGGATGAGAGTTTAAGAACATAATTCGAAACACTAGGCCATAGATTTCGCGGACCATTCTTGGAGAAGGATAACGTGTTGCGCTCAATCTCGCTTTTCATCAACTCCAAACGCGGCGTGCCTCTGAAACTGCATTCTGCACCATCTCTTGAACCAGGAGGAAGATCAACCACAGGCAAATACAGACTGGTTTTCTTTTTTTTCCTATTTCTTGATTATTTAGGCATATCATATACCTTCAAACAATTAATTTTATGACATTTATCAAACTCCTTATCACAAAATCGTGTGTTCGAATTCAAATGTGATTCTTGGGTTTGCTATACAAGATCTAGAACAAAGGAACGTACCAGCAAACGAGGTATTTGCAGCTGGACAGTGAAGCTGAGGAATTCCAGTTTCGGAAAACCATTCCAACGGCCACTCAAACGGTGCATCATCATGGTTCCCGAAAATACTGGACCACGGTATTCCTCTTGCTCTTGTAGGAGACAGAGCTTGATCCCAATACAAACTTGCATTTTCTATCATTATGTTGTTGGCCGTAATGACATCTCCCAGATATATCACAAAGTCTGTCATTCAACTTCAAATCAATGCATTACATAAGTTTTCATCAAGATACATTGTCATAAAGTACATTTTCATGCAAGAATCAAACCATTTCACATGATATTCAAGTTAGATAATATCATCATCCCATTTCTCCAATTCATTCCAGCATTCATGCAATAGCTAAAGGCAAATAAACACGAAAACAATGCATCAGCGCCTTCTAATGGCTGCATTCAGTTACACAAAAGCAAGGACAAGCAGTAAACTTGCTGTTGATGTAGGGAGCATTGTAATGAAATGATAAACTAAGGAAACAAAAATTCCAATCCAATCCAATCACTATCACACTTATTTCAGCTTAGTGTCGACTTGAAAGAGAACCACGAGACGTAACATCTCATAAATCTGGCACAACGACCACACCAACCTAAGCATCCCCACCAGAAACTACAAGTGGACTCCAACTAAATTATGAAAACATAGCAACATCAAAGCTTTTTTGGAATTTCTCCCAATATGCACACAAATTCCAGCCACAGAATACATGTATAGTCTAGAGATACAAAAAAAATCAAGAATCAATCACTCCCTCCGTCCATTCTTGGCCAGTTTTAATATGCAAGTGACCCGTTTGTATCTATGCCTGACAGAGATAGGCAACATTTTCTTGCGGTCCTCATACATGAAAGACTCCTCTCCTAAATGCTCGTGCACAAACAAACATCATCAATATCTAAAATTATATATATTATGATTTTAACTATGGAATCCTAACTCCTAAGGGAAGAATTAAATGAGTTTTACACAAACAACGACGCAATGAATCATTCCCAAACCTGGCTGCTCTCGGTCTAGAACACCAGACATAACTCCCACGGAATTGGAGTCCTGCCGCGGGCCCCAATCAGTCCACGCATCCTCGCCGAAGTGAAGATCAGCGAAGAGCGCAATCTTGAACGGTGCGCCGCCGTCCCGCATCTGGAGATTATCTTCCGCCGTCGTGCGCAGCGGCGATACCACCGCTGAGCCGCGGTCGGCGGAAGCAACGGCGGCGATGATCAGCGAGAGACATATGAAATTCAACGGTTTCGACATTGGGTTTTTGGATTGGTTGGAGTAAATACGATAGAGTTGAGGAATTCTTGGTTTACGGAGGCCGTTGGCATCTTCGCATTAATGTCTGCTCATGTAAGTGTCGGCTGACTAAGCTCTTCGTTTCGTGCAGTTGAATGACCGTTCTGCCCTTGAGCTTCTTTTGCAACTAAGATAAGACAAGGGTTAGATTAGCCATTCGACCATTGTTCTCGTATTTCAGGTTGTAATGTTGTGTTTTGTTAAAGCTAAGTTGAATTTTAATTTAATCATTAAAGACAAATTCTCAGATGAGACGGTCTCATCATTTTTATTGTGAGACGAATTTAATACAATGATGTGTTTCTTTATTGCAAATGATGTCTAATTATTTTTATTATGAAACGAATTTAATGAAATGATGTGTTTCTTTATTGCAAATGATGTATTTCTTTGTTGCAAATAATGTAATTTAAAAAATGAAATGATGTATTTTACTTATTGAAATGATATATTAAGGTCCGTCTCACAATAAAAAAAAATGTTAAGACCGTCTCTCAGGAGACCAACCCATCATTAAATACTTTATTTTTCACTAACTCAATCAATTCTTATTCAAATATAAACTATCTTTCTAATTTTAAATTTATGATTGAATATTTATTAACTTTTTTAGAAAATCAGATTATTTTATTCACACACTAAAGAATGTAATCTTTAACCCATAATTAATCTAGTTAATCAAACACTCATTAGAAAAATAATCAAAAATTATTATAATTATTACATATCAAAGTAAAAATACAAGTTTTACAAAATTAATAATTTTCCATATATTTGACGAGTTTTGCTGACCAAATCTAAATAAACTTTATCCAATCAAAAGTAGTTCAACTCATTTAAAGTCCTAATTATTAAGCAATGTATTGTTGAATATGTCATTTAATATGCTAAAATATATTATTTATATGTATAAAAATTTAATAAATATCTCACAAGATTTGGAATGTGCACGGTTTGGCTGAAACCGGCCAAACCAAATTTATTTGGTCGGTTTGGCTGGTTTGAAAAAATGATTGGCTAAGTTGATTTGAAAAATCTCAAATTTAATATGTTTTTTTTTTTTTTTACCTTTTTATTATCTTGATGTATTATATTGCACACTATTAGATCAATTATGTTGAAAACGAGAATGTTTTTTTATAGATTAATATTATGAAAGGTAAATGGTTCAAATATGTTTGGAACTATGCAAGTGTTTTCAAATTTATCTCATACTATTCAAATGTTTTAATAAATACTTAAATTATTAAAAATTATTCATATATATCCCAAATTATTTTTTCGATATTATCAGAAACTTATATCAGACACTTTGAGCTATTATACCAAATATTTAAATTCAAAAATTTAAATTATAACTTAGATTTCCGACAATACAATCATCTTTTCTTTGATTAAAAATAAATAATTTTAATAATTTGAATATTTATTGAAACATTTGAATAGTTTGGGATAAATTTAAGAAAACTCGTATAAGTTATGATATATTCGAACCACTTCCCTATTATGAAAAATAACATCAATTAATATAGTTTAACGTTTATAAAAGAGAGTAACATTATTTTTTACATTTTATCAAAAAAGTTTAATAATAGATATTTGGTTAAATATATTTATTTTATAAATCAAATTAAACGAAAAACCGAAAAAGTAGTAGCCAAAATCTTGAAATCCAACGCGTATATCGTATCATTGACTGGTGAATTATAGAAAGAAATAATGTTCATACAATTTGTCACTTTTAAGGTGGCATTGAAACTCCATTTCAAGGTAGAATTTTTTTTTCCCTCTTCCCTCCCTCCCTCCCTCCCTCCCTCCCTCCCTCTTTCTCTCTCTCAATTTAGTGATTTCTTCTGTGTGCGCGCAAACTGCTTCTGAAACGTACACGAAAGTTTCCATATTTATGATCAATGGCCCTCTCATTTCCACATATTCACACGGATCACACCTCTGAACTCCTCTCTGCCCCATCTCCCATTCCTATTTGACTTCGCCGAAAACAGTAAATTGCGATTTCCCGCTTTCAGATTCTGCATCAAACGCGAAATCGGAGGTGCCCATCTCGTGTTTTCCATAGTTTTCATGATGAATGATGAATTTCCCCTATTGTGAATTTGTTTTCTTGGGTTTTTTTTTTTTTTTGTTTCTGTTGAATTCGTTTGTTTGATTTTGTTTATCCCTTTTCTTTTATCGGTTCAACTAACTTGTTTATTTCTTGATTCGTTGTTGTTGTTTTAGAGTTTTCGAAGTTGTAACCATGGAGGGCCGTAGGAGGCACAAGTGGGATAATTATAGGAGATCACAGAATAAAAGGCCACCCCGTGGAAATTGTGAGTTTACGAAAATTGTTATCCCCTCTCCCATTTTTTGATGAAGATGTTCATGCTATTAATTCAGAATTATGTAGTTGAATTATGTATTGCTGAAAATCTTGTGGTTGTAAGGAAGCGGTTCGTGGTATTAGGTGGTTTGTTTGTGGTGTTGATATTTTCATTAGGGGGTCTCAGGGTCCACAAGAAATGACTGAGTTGTCATCTTTTGTCAATTGAAGTTTGAAGAAATTGATGTTTTTACAATTTAAGCTTCTCTATTATGCTGTTTTGTGTAGTACTCAGAAATGATGTGATTGATTTTGGGATGATTATTCATTTGGCTGCAGGCTATGGCAGAGTGTTTTCCTTATTTTTCTTTAGATTCTTGTTAACTCTGCTGCTGCATTGCCATATTTGCTCCTTTAAATTCATGAAGTTCCATTTTCATTTTATTTGAACTCGACTATTTGTTCGCCCGTTTAATGTGTTTTTTTCAAGGATCATTGGGACAGTGACGCTTATTTTTTGTGAACTGGTGATGGATTGTTGTTGAACTTAACTACTACCTTGGTATGTCATAATACATGCATGTTTGCCGAACCATTTAGCAACTTTTTTGCATGACTGAAAAAATTGAGCTCACGGGCTTTCGATTTTGAAGTATAACTGTGGAATTAATTCATCAAGAGAGCATGCAGTCTGAAACTTGGATATTTATGGTGCTTGGGCTTGCTCCCCATTCTTTTTGCATGATTCTGCAAACTGTCATGATGATTATTCATATCTCAAACCATCTATCTCTCCAGCTGCCTAGGGTTGCATGGGCTACATTGTTGTTATCTTTTTGTAATCAATCTGAATCAGTGATGTATCTTTGCATTCTTTCTGTACATACTGTGAGGTTGTTGAGAAAATCCCCCATTATTACTGTTGTTTGCATTTTTTGGGTGTGAACGGTTTGATTCCCATTCATTAGTGTAATTTGCTCCAACTTCTCACCTTACTTCATTATTCTATGTAGGTAGTTGGCAGCCTACCGTACCTTCATGGGAGAAAGAATTCTGCAGAGTGTGCGGCTCACTGGACTGGGAAACGCTATTGCAGATGAAGAAGTTTATGCACCTCTACGAAAATGTGATCAAGTGGGATGATTCTGCAGGCGAGGAGGCGTTCTCCAATGCCAAGAAACGTTTCTGGGCTGAAATAAATGGTCTTCCCTGCAACGTATCAGCGCCGGATCCTGATCTTTATATTGACAAGATTGATTGGGATTCGGAAACTGATCCTGCCCTGCTTTCTGACCTCGAGTCCAACCATTTGAGTTCTAATGCGGACGAGAACCATGATCCGGTTGTGATTTTTGGTGATTCTCTCTTCCCGAGCCAGGCATACTCAGTCACTGGCTGGGGCGACGATGATGAGAACTTTAAAGTGCCGACTAATTCATCTTCCGGTAATCATGGCCCTCCTTTGATGCAAAGCTGGGGCAATTCATTTGAGAATGCAGCTACGATTGGTTGGCCGAGTTACTACAACAATGTATGGCACTTTGGTGATGGGAATCAACCCCCTGGGTACATGATGTGGGGAGGAGGCTGGAACAACGACGGCGGTTGGAGCTACTCGAACAATAATGTCATCTACGGAGTGCAACCTGATATTGCCCAGACAAACGACAGAAATTTTGGTAGAACTCATGTGTCGACTGACCAGACGCCTCGAGTTCAAGGAAACAACAACCGTGGCAAGAATCGTTCTAGCAACGGACACCAAAAACCGCCCAGTTCAAGGGCGTGGAATTCGTTCAACTCGTGTGAACCTGCCAATCAGCATGCTGCTGCAATATCAGTTGGACAAACATGGAAACGGTAAAGAGGCTTCATTTTATTTCATTCGATTCGATTTAGTTTGCGCGGTAAGGTAGAAGTGTTTGGTCTCTGAGTTGAAATGAGAATGGAGTTGCTGTGTCATACTGCTTGTAGTTCCCTCCAAAATTTTGAGTATAGTTTCCACATTGGGGGTGTTGTATTATAAGCCACTCCATTCTTTTGTTGCCTCTGCCCCATCTCGTCGGCTTCATCGGAGTTTCTGGTACAGGTACCGTCTGTTTAGCTGTATATATTCATCGTCTTCCTTGTTGCAAATAGAAGATTTGTACCAACGTTGCAGTTGGGGTTTGGATAAATACCTGAGTTTTTTGTGCTAGTTTTCTGTTTTCTTGCCATTGCCATTTACTATATATATATGTCTCTCTCACTATGTCTATATGTATATATTTCTTGATTCTTACAGTTGCCAATGTCATACTTTTCAGATTAAGATTTATATTTAGGGATGTCAAACGGGTCAATTCTATCGGGCTACGGGTTAATTGTTTTGGGTTAAATTGAGCTGAAATTTTTTTGGGCTGACAAATCTTGGCCCTAATTTTTATCTTTTGGTTTTTGGGCTAGTCTGTCGGGTCAAGGAGTTTATTAATTATTTTTTTATTTTTAATTTTTTTTTCACTTTATTAATATTTTAAATAATAAAAGTTATACAAAATATGACTTCTCTCGTTTTAAAGATACAAACATATCACAAATTTTAGGGTTTCGGGATCAGCCCTATTGGGCCTATTATTCGATCCCGAGCTAATCGGGCTAAATTTTTTTCGGACCAAAATATGTAGACCCTATTCCATATTTTAGCTCGATTAACCGAACAAACCAACAAGTTTCGAGCTAAATTAACATCCCTATTTAATATTTATACATTTCATTTAGCTCAAGAAATTAGATTTAAGTTGGATAGTTTCAATGAAATCTCAGGAAACAAAAAAGTCTAAGTTTATCACAATTTTTCAATGAATTCTCAAATCTATCTCAAACCCCAAAATATAATACCTGAAGATCCAAATTTTAAATATTTTCCCACCAGGCAAAATCAAATTTTAATGTGCTAAAATGCGTAGTCTGATTAGGAAAATCATGCATACTAATTGATAAAGAAAATGAGGTCTATATTCAGGTGTTGAAACATCCAACAGTCATGCCAGAACAGAAGAATGCAAATATATAAATAACACTAAATAAAAAAAAATTATATAAATTATAATTTTTATAAGCAGAGCATCTAGGCTAGGCGCCAACCGTTCAAAAACTCACTAGTAACGAAAACGCGGACCGATTAATGCCTAGACCGATTTTTACAACAATGTTATACATGAAAAATGAGTATGTGGATTTGGTAAGGGTTGGATGGTCAAAACTTTTCAATCTCCTATGATACATACAAAAAAAAAGTAGCAGTATCTCAAGCCTTCTCCCTTCTCCGTTTCTTGGGTACCTCTTTCTCTGCCGATGCTTTCGCTTTCTGAGCTTTTCGCGCATTGGCTTTCTCCTCGAACCCACTGTCCATCATTTTCATCATCGTCACACGCCTAGCCTTGTACACCTGATGTGCCACAACACCCGTATAAATAAAACCATCATCCACAAACATATGTATATGTAGAGTAGTATTCATATCTGAACTGAATACTCGGAATGAACTATGATCTTTTCATTATAATATGTGCAATATATCATCAAACGTGGATGATATTTCATAATAGTACATTTTATAATGAAGTCGACGTATTATCGTATTATAATGAAATATCACGTATATCATAATGAAAGTTCATAATTCGTTCAAGGTATTTAGTTCAGCCTTGAATGCACCCTTGAACGGTAAGTGAAAGAAACCACCAAACCTCTAATTTGAGTATTGTGGAATTCATTACTCACCTTTGTGATATCCTCTAGTACTTCCTTCTCTTTGCACTCGAACTCATCCAATTGTTTCCCGATAACAGCTTCAATTTTATGCACAAGGTCCACATCATTCTGCGTAATAAACACGAAAACAAGGTATTAACAGAGTTTTTGCGAGTGTATCACGTTGCACGAATATTTTCTTTACCACGAAATGCTAGATAGAATCCTACCAATATGTCATAACAAGATTTTCACCTGGGTTATGAAGCTAAGAGCAAGACCTCCTCTTCCAACTCTTGCAGTACGACCAACTCGATGAATGTAGTCTTCTGGATATCTATAACGAGCAAAGGCACTTCAGTTTTGTTGATAAGACTACCAAGCAACTTCATTAGCAGTCTTGAACGATTCATTACCTTGGAATGTCATAGTTTATGACTAAATCTACTGTTGGTATATCTAAACCACGGTTGGCGACATCAGTTGCTATTAGCACGGGGACCTGTCCAGATTTGAATTTATTCAGAGCATTAAGCCTTAGAGACTGAGATTTGAAAGAGTGTAATGCTGCGATTTCAAGTTCGAGTTGTTCCAGCAACAAACTCAGATGTTCACAGCTCCTGCACACCCAAATACAACACCAAATCAACATCAATGCCTCATATTTACGAATCAAAGGGTTTCCAATATGCAGCAGAAATGGAAAAAATCGCAAATGAAAGAAACAAGTTAAGAATGTTTAAAAAAGCAAAACCTGCAGGTGGAAACAAATATCATGGCCGATCGTACACCCATTTCCTCCATTTTGTTCAATATGTGGAAGAGATACACATCCTTGACATTCTTGGGAATAAAAATATACTGTTGCATCAGAGATTCTACTGTTTTAAAACCTTCATAGGCTGCATAGAAATACGCTTTGTTTGCTGATAGCTCAAGTAATGTTTGTAAATTGCTGCTCATGGTGGCAGAAAATAATAAAGTTTGCCGTTTCTTTGGCAAGCACTGGAAAATAACTCTTAATTCCGCTTCAAAGTTAACACCCAAGACTCTGTCTGCTTCATCCAAGACTAGAAACTGCCAAACAAGATTCTTTGTCAGACTTAAATTCAAGGCCGTATGCAGGAATGCAACATAACAACATAACTGTTGACTATCTTAGTCACCCCATTTTCTTGTATAAGTAATCCTAAGAGTAGATTGGCTCTCATAAGAGGGAAAACTGAAGCAGACTATAAAAATATACTGATGAAGGTTACATTTGGATAAACAACGGGGAAAACTGAAGCCCGCGGACTTGAACTATATACTGATGAAGGGTGCATTTGGGCGATAACTGGTGCGAATGCGAGGTACAAATAATAACTCCCTTTCATATGAAGTTGATAACAAGATATCACTGTCGACTTTAAACAGCATAATTGGGGTCCAATCTTCCATTCAAACTTACATAAATATAATAATAAACAAATAAAGTTAAACATTTTCACTTGTTTTGATCTTGTCAAGTACCTAGTGAACAATATAAACGGCCCTAAAAGAAAAGGATTGTCCTTCCAAAAGGAACTATCAAAATAGAACCATATAGACCAAAACACCACTGACTTCCTAGGGGTGGCAATTCATGTCATTCATGTCGGATTTGTGTCCGACCTTATCGTGTTCATGCCATGTCCGCGTCATAATTTTAGTGTGAGTTATCGAGTCGTATACAAGATTTTTAATTCTAATTGTAGTGCTAATAATTTATGTGTAGTGCTAATAATTGCCACCTCTATGACTTCCAATAGTTTGAACACAGATTAATCTACTTCACTTGCATATTGAGAACACAAATTTAAGCATAGTTCAACTAGGAATCTTATCCCTATGAGAAAAATATAAAATCAGCCACAAATTCTAATAAAACTAATCATGGATAAAATGAAAGCCTTAAAACGAAGAAGAATTACAAGATCAATCACCTTAGTATTAGAAAAAACAGCAGGAATATCATCAGGATTCTGCTCAATGAGAACTTTAATCCTTCCGGGAGTAGCAATCACCACATGCGGCCGCTGCATCAAGCTCTGAGCCTGGTTAATCATATCCATCCCACCAACCACCACCGCGCATCGCAGCCCCAAGCCCGACCCGAGAGCTCGAAACTGCTCCGCCAATTGGTAGGCCAGTTCCCGAGTAGGAGTCACCACCAGCGCAAACACCCCGTACGGGTCTCCGGCGAGTTGATGTAGAATCGGAAGGGCAAAAGCGGCGGTCTTGCCACTCCCGGTTTGGGCGAGGCCCATCACATCCCGGCCCTCCAGAATCTTGGGGATGCAGTGGTGCTGGACCGGAGTGGGCCGCTTCATCCCGAGCTCCTTGCACGTGTCGACGACCCATTCCGCCAGCCCTAGGTCAGCGAAGGTGACGTGGGACGGCGTCGGATTAGAGTTTAGTTCTTTCTCCAGCACTTTCGCCGCAGCAGTTTCTGACGGCGGCGGTTTCTTGCGAGCGGCGTCTGTTGCGGTTGGTTTCTTTTTCCGGGAGAAGAGTGGGAAACTCTCGTCAACTTTGATTTCTTCATCCATGATTGAATAGTTTGATGCCCTACCTCTGTAAATTGAGATTCAGCTGCCCCTCCCTGCCCTAAACAATGAGAGAATTTGCCTCGAAACTCCAGTTAGGTCACACAAGAAACAATATTTTCGATTAAAATTATATATATATAGAGAGAGAGAGAAATTAGATGCTAAATAGTCAATTAAATCAACTAAATAAATTAAGGGATGTAATTTTCGATTTTCGAAAGATTATATATATATATATATATAGAGATAGAGAGAGAGAGAGAGGGGCAGAGCAATGGCCGCTAGGAAGCGACATTCAGCAGCGGACACCGCAAAACTTGAACCGGAAAAACCCGGACCCGATATCCATCAATCGGATTCGCCAATTCGTCCGGCAAAATTCTTCACAATCTTCAAAATCTTCCTCATATTCTCCATCCCATATTTTTTCTTGCTTTTCTCCTACTGTAAAATTGAATACGAGCTTAAAAAACCGATCTTGATCAATTGGCTCCTCAGTTTTATTGGCTTTTTCGTTACGGTGAGCTTGATTCCCGTGGCGTCCAAGCAGTGGCGGATCCAGAAAATCTCCGTGAGGGGGGCTGAATTTTTTTTTTTGTCTCCACTGGACTTCAATCCTTCGTATCATATTTTTTTTCTTATTTTCATCCATTTTTTCTTCTTTATGAGGGGGGCTAATCCAAAAAATTCTGGATCGCGATACTACAAAAACGAAAAAAATCCGGATCGCGATACTACAAAAATAAAAAAAAAATTCCGGTGGGGGGGGCTGGAGCCCCCCCTAGCCCATACGTGGATCCGCCAATGCGTCCAAGTATGTATCCAGAAGGAATTTGTTTGGGTATGATATCAACAAGAAAGGTACCCCTGATGGATCCATCAAAGTGTGAGTTCAATTTCTTCACCCCCCCTCTCTCTCTCTCTCTCATCGCAGAATCTGCAATTTGAGCTTTAAACTCATTTGTAGTGGCACTGTTTGAAATATGTGAATTTCCAAAGTTTTCTTGGCAAAACTGACAAATTATTGGATTTAATTCTGTGCAGGCCCGAATCATTGGGTATTGTAGTTGGGATTGTATTTCTAGTAGTGGCAATATTGTTTCAATACTTTAACTTCGCTGCAGATTCAAATGTAAGTGCTGCTATGAGATTCAGTTTGTTCTTCACTTTGTTATCCTAATCAAGGGTTTTTGCTCTTTTTTAGTGGTTGGTTGAGTACAATGCTGCTTTAGCATCAATCTGCTTCATGATTCTCCTTGGTTTCGTTGATGATGTCCTTGATGTTCCTTGGAGAGTGTGAGTGTTCTTGATTTCTTTCTTCATCATTATTATCATATATCATCTCTTATAGATTCTTACTTCTGCAAGATTGTGGGGGCAGGAAGTTAGTGTTGCCAACCATTGCTGCGCTGCCCTTGTTAATGGCCTATGCTGGGCATACATCTATAGTGATACCAAAGCCTCTTGTCCCACACGTCGGGGTCGAGATTTTAGATTTAGGTAACTAATCCACTGATAACTGTTTTTGCGTGCTATAATGCTGTCTAACTGTTCTTGTATAGTGTTTATGTTCTCAAGTATACGTGCAGTTATTTGCTTGATTCGTCCACACTTCTTGTAACGGGACTTTTTTTTGTGCGGATAGGGTGGATATATAAGCTATATATGGGGCTCTTGGCTGTCTTTTGCACTAATTCGATCAACATTCATGCTGGTTTAAATGGACTTGAAGTTGGACAGACGGTGGTTATTGCATGTGCTGTAAGCGAAACTCGTTTAATTCGTGTACCCCATGTATGATTTCACTAGCTGAATCGGGCATTTCATAATTGCAGATCTTAATACACAATGTCTTGCAAATTGGAGCATCCCCTGATCCCGAATACAAGCAAGCTCACGCGTTCTCTATTTACCTTACACAACCTTTGCTTGCTACTTCTCTAGCATTGCTTTCTTACAACTGGTAATGATGCCTGCAACTTGTTCTACCGAGTGAGGACTCTTCTGATGCTAAGATCGGATATTTCTGTAAATCTTTCTCGTAGGTATCCCTCATCAGTTTTTGTTGGAGACACCTACACTTACTTTGCTGGAATGACCATGGCTGTGGCTGGCATTTTAGGACATTTCAGGTGTGTTTCATCGCTTCCGGTTACATCATTGCTTGTCATCATAATCGTTTTAACCATAGAGTTTTTAGTTTTTACATTATTATTGCATTGGGTATACATACAACAAGAACATGATATATAATTTTATGGTTGTTCCAATATTTGCCATTCGTATTTGACGGTTTTGTGACTGGTTCCAGAAAGAATGTTTGGGTTACTTTTCGCTTGTTCTTATTGTAATTCCTATTCGACAACAGTTTTTTATATTGTAATGTAATGCGTCGTGAAAAATCTTCCATTCTTCCAAATATGCCAGAACAGATTACTATTGCTGATTTTTTGATATTATTCTTGAAAACCAGACTATCTGAATAACAGCTGAAATTTGAGTCCCATCTACTGTTTTTTGTCAAATATCTACTGTGGTCATCCCTTGCTATGCAGATAATCGACGAACTCTACCAGTGTAACATGAGCTAAAGTAGAATTGGTATTTTGGAATAAATCAAGAATAATAGACCTAGCTAAGTTCATTAGGAGCTCATTACTGGAAACGAGCTGTTTTCTGCTTGTGATTTGCTTCTGAGGTTATCGGAGTAGGATTTCTAGTTTCGACTAATGTGCAGCGCTGATTATTTTCCAGTGAAACACTTCTGATTTTCTTTGCTCCACAAGTTCTCAACTTCCTGCTATCACTCCCTCAGGTTCCTTCTCTCTCTCTCTGCCATGTTTTTTTCTTTTAAGGCAGGATATAAAAAACATCATCTTACCATTTCTTTGTACAGCTGGCTGGTATCGTGCCTTGCCCACGACATCGACTGCCTAGGTAGCCTATCAACTGGAATCCTTTCTTCTGCATTGGTATTGAAATCTAACTCACTATCTGTACACACCCAGGTTCGACCCCAAATCAGGCTTACTGACAGGAACGAACGATGGCACTCTGGTAAACTTTTTCTTGAGGCTGTTCGGACGAAAAACGGAGAAGTCCCTTTGTATTATGCTACTAGTATTCCAGGTAACAACACAACTGCCATCACCCCCCCCCCCAACAACTGTTATGTTGGTGTAAGAATTTGAGTGTAGCATGACTTTGCAACAGGCCCTCTGCTGTGGATTCTGTTTCTTGCTGCGGTGGCTCCTTACTGGCTGGTACAAATGAAGGACTGTAATTCAATCCTGATTTAGAGGGAAATTAAAAGTAGTTTGAGTCTAACTTGCTGATGGATTTTTTGCAATTTTCATACAAGAATAGAAGCAGTTATGTTGCTTAAAGAAATTATGATTATTATGCTGATGTTTTTTTTTTGTGGATATTTTTGTTTTATTTATTTGGTTTCCACTGTATCATGATTGTGTTGTTGAAAATACTATAGAAATATACAATTTTATTTTTTAAAAGAATTTTGGAGCATAGTCAAGATTTTTGTATGTCACAAAAAATGATTTTTTTAATGTTTGAATTATATTTTTTAATATTTATCATCTTAATTTAAAAAATAAATTGTTTTATTTGTAAAAAATATCGTATATATTCAAATTTATTATTTTCATGTAACTATTAAGAATAATCAACGAATATTAAAGAACAAGTGATCAGTCTCTAACTCGAATAACAAGTGGTTAAAATTTAAAAGGCCTTATATATATTTCATAAATAGTGATTTCGAGATATAATAGAGATTTAAAAAAGAAAAAGTGATCAGCAATAAACTAAAGTTCAGGTGTTCTATTACTAGACAACAGTAAAGAAACTACATTTACTATATTGTGTAGATACATTTACATTTCAATTAATTAAAAATACTATTTTAGATTTTCCCTCGTTGAGTTATATCCTAAAATAATAAGGTGGATCATATAATAAAATAAAAAAAAAAAAAAGTCATAAACCATAAATTATTTTTTCAAAAAAAATTCTTCTTTAAAGAAAGTTAGATATTTTTTTATACTATTATCATATTCTAATATTTCCCCCAAAAATTATCAACACCACCACAGCACCACTAAAATAAAGAAAAACAGCCACCTCTAATCCTCTCCACCAAAAAAAGCATGCAACTTCGCAAGATTTACATGCAAAAAAAATCCCAACATTTTCTTTCTCTTTTCTTTGAAAAGAAAATGTTGAAACCCTAAGAAAAAACTTTGGAGAAAAATTAGGCCTGTGAATGAGAAATCATCTCCTCCGGGGCTAATTTGAGGATACATACATATACATGCATGCATGCATGGCTTCCAAAACAATCCTTTTTCTATATTTTGTAGCAATTTTGATAGCCAAAAACAGAGTAGATGCGGTGATAGGGGTGAACTGGGGCCGGGAGAGCGCCCAGAGATTGATACCATCAACGGTTGTGGATTTGCTGCTGCAGAATGGCGTGAAGGAGGCTCGTGTCTACACGGCTCGAGAGGATTTGCTCAAGGCCTTCGCCGGCAGCGGCATCGGCCTCTCCGTGTCGGTCTACGACCCCTCTCAGCTGACGACACGTGCAGCTTGCTACGATTGGATCCAATCCAAAATGGCCTATTTTAATGTCTCCAATATTAGGTATTCATTTCGATTGATCGATATATAATTTATTTATCTACTAATATATTAAATGAGTTTTATCAATTCAGGACCCGAAATATTAATTGTCAATTCACGATCTGAAAGATCACAAAAATTCTCAATCCAGGACTTCAATAACAAGTTCTCGATTGAGAATTGTTTAATCTTTCGGATCCTAGATTGACAAATCATCTTTCGGGTACTGAATTAATAATTTAACTATCTTTTAGGTCCTGAATAGACGATTTTCCATTATCAGAGAAGCTCGATATATGCATTAAATAATAATAAGTTTTCATAAAATCATAGTATTTGTTATTTTTTTTTTCTTTAAAACCACTTCTCTGATTTATTTTATTTATTGTTTTTTAAATAATATGAGTATAATTTATTTTACGGACTGAAGTATTTTTGTAGACTTCGTTTTTACCTATTTATGTAATTTTGATAAAGTTTTAATTGGATCGCAACATAGAAAAATTTAGTGAATTTATAATTATAACTATATTAATATATAATTGTGATAAATCACACAATTTTATTTATTATATTTTTTTAATCTCCAACTGCCAATTTTACATTTTTCTTTACAATTGAATATTCTATTTTAATTATCATATTTTTTATTTTAGCTTTATTCATCAAATATTATTTTTTAAAAATAAATACTCAATTTATTATCTCAAAACGTTAAACTAAAATTAATTAAATTTTAAATAAATTGTGTCGCATTTTTAATATTTTCTAACTGTCATAGTCTTTTTAAATAACTCTACTATAACATCAATAAAATGTACCATAATTTTATTTTTAAGTTGATATAATACATTAATTTCTATAATTTAAGTAAGATATAATTTAGTCCAAACTGCCGGAGCAGTCATTGCCGGAATATTCGCGGCCACCGTGCCGCAGCCGCCGGAGACGCTCAGCTTGCTCTAAGTTTCGTTTCTTATGTCTGCAGACGCGTGTACATTGGATACGCTCCATTCGTCGCCGGGATGAAGAACACCACTCTCCTCCTTCAAGCCATGGCCGCCATGGAGAATCTGCAGACGGCGTTGAACGAATCCGGATGGGAACGCATCAAGGTCGTAATCTCACACAGTGTGCAGGAGCTGAAGCCCAACCTCACCAAACCCTCCGACGCCGAGTTCCGCGACGAGATCAAGTCGGAGATGGAGGCGTCGCTGCTTTTCCTGGCGAAGAACAAATCCCCCTTCGTCATCGAAATGCTCCCAAACTTCCACGTCGACGCCTACAAACTCGACCCCCTCTTCGCCTTCGTCGGAGAGTCGAACCAGACGGTCAGGGACGTCGGCGGCGCCGCCTACACCAACATCTTCGAGTTCATGCACGACGCCTACATCTGGGCGATCAAAAAAATCAACGCGACGACGGCCGGCGAGATCAAAATCCTCGTGGGGCAGGTCGGCTGGCCCACCGACGGCGACCGCCGCGGCAACGTCTCGGTGACCGAGCGTTTCTTCAAGAGCCTCCTCCCCTACGTCGCGAGCAAGAAAGGGACCCCGCTCCGCCCCGGCGCCGCCGTGGACACGTTCGTGCACGCGCTGACCGACGAGAACAAGCTGCCGGTGCCGTTCATGCGGCACTGGGGGATCTACCGCTCCAACGGGTACCCCAAGTTCAAGATCGACCTGACGGGGCGGGGGCGGGACATGTACCCGCCGTCGGCGAAGGGGATCAAGCGGATGCCGGACCGGTGGTGCGTGTTCAACGGGAACCGGACGGACCACGTGAAGGTGATGAGGCAGCTGCAGTTTGCGTACCGGAATAGCGACTGCAGCAGCGTGCAGGTCGGCGGGCAGTGCAGCCGGACGTCGTTCGACGAGCACATGTCGTATGCGTTCAACATGTATTTCCAGTTTCAGTATCAGGATGAGAAGGCGTGTGATTTCGAAGGGCTGGCGTATATCACCGCCGATGATCCGTCGACGCCGGATTGTGAGTTTCCGGTTGAAGTGGTGAAGGGGGAGCAGGAGAATTACGCGCCGCCGTCGCTGGCGATGCAGGCGAAGAAGGGCGGGGGGTTGCGTGTCGCACCTGACTCTGTTGTCTCTCTGTTTTTGTTGTCAATGTTGGGGGCATTGTTTTGGAATTGATATGTATGCTTCTCTCTCCTCGTATGTGTATAAATCATCTTTGCTTTTATCAAGAGTGTGTTTCCAACATAAAGAAAAAACATCACTAAACATATCTATAAAACCAACAATTTCAACTAAAAAAGTCTGCATGTGTCAATTTAACCTGAACTCCTGGGTTGACCCGATTAACCCGAATCAAAATATGAGTTAGGATCGAAATATTTTGACTCAGAAAAAAACCTAGTTCGAATATCCGAGACCAGATAATCCGAGGCTCGATATGATTGAACCCAAAACTCGACAAGTTTGTCCTATTAACCCGATTATTTTTTACTAAAATATTTATTATTACTAAGATATACTTCAATTATTGAAGATCATATTTATTAATTAAATTTTCAGTTATATAATTATATTTAGTTCATATAGTATTCAATACATAATTAAGTTTATTTATGTATCAAGTTAAAAAATATTTCAAAATTGCTAAAATAAATAAGAATATATTTTTAATTGTTAAATTTATCAATATCTAAGAATTTGTGATGTGTTATGTATTTTTTATAGGAGAACACATATTTTGTTTATTTTTTGTTATATAAAAATATTAAAGAGAGAAAATATATTAAAAATAAAATATAATTAATAAATTCATTGGCCCGAAATGACCTGAAAACCAAAGGATTAGGGTCAAGATTTTTTAGTCCGAAAAGATTCTAGCCCGATTCAACCCAGACTGATAAATCCGCAGTATGATGAGGCCAGCCCAAAATTCGATGCGCTAGCCTAATTGACATCCCTATAGAAAAACCACTTCTTTCATTGATCTGAAACAAGCTTCTACAACCCTTCTTTCAAATCTTGTGAAAGAATTTATGATGCCACTACTACAAAGGGAACCTCAGTCAGAGTTTGAACAAGGCTAAATACAAAGTGTTGCCAACCTTGCCCTATACATATAAAGTTACAACTTACAAGAAATTCCAACGATGCTTGCTTCAACGGGGCTGCTGGATGAAACGTGGACTATACCTTGAGCTTACATGCTTGCCTTGCTTCTCCCAGTAGTTCATGCGCAAATTGGGAGCTCCATTCATGTCAAACCCTGGTAATAAAGATCATTAGATATGTCCAATATTATTAAGATAAGCACAAAACCAAGATTTCTCAACCTAGAGAGAGAGAGAGATTAATATTTACTCATTTTCCTTAAATGGAATTCTTTGTGAAAAGAGACCAAATGCATTCTTCTATACTTGAAGCATTTTTTACATCATGATTTAAGAGAACATTTACATTGCGTTTACCTTGAGCATAATCAACACATTCCAGTTTAACAACTACTAATTGACAGTTAAAAATACTACATTCAGCTTAAAAATCAAATGCTACTAAATAAAGCCCAACAGTAAAACTTCTAACTGAGAAGAACTTGGTGTAGAAAACCGAATCAAATTCTCTACTCCCTAATGGTGCTTCACTTAGTACTCCACTATCGTATAAACTAATTATATTATTACAAAAATAAAATTGAAGTACAACACTATATTGATTAATGACTGAAAATTAAATACAAAAATTATTATATACTTTAATTGAATAGGATGAAGCCTAAGGTTGAATATATATAATAAAGATCACTATATTTTACATGATATAATCAAGTGGACAGAGTAGTATACCATTTTTTGCCGCTCTGGCTGTCTTAGCCCCAAATTCAGCCTCTGATGATTGAAGAAACTCATGAAACTGCGTTTCCATATTCAAGATATCCTCATCCACATCAAGGTCTAAGCTGTCAGGCAACAATCCCAAAACATGGTTGGCCTCAGAACTACCTAGTCTACCTTCCACAACACCGACAACATCTTCTCCCTGGTGTTGGCTGAGCCAGTAGTTCTTGAACCAGGTGGAGGTGGTCACCAGGTCCCACCACTCCGGCGAAAAATCCTCCACCTCCCTCATGGCCGCCGGAACAAACAGTGGCGCGTTCGGATTCAGCGTCGACCTTCTACCAGATACAAAAGCCATGATCGGATTGCTCAACTGATGCAGAAGAAACAAAATTAATATACCGTTCACTCCATTAGCAGCTGACTAAGCATATTTAACAATCAGGAACTTAAATCTTTCGTGATTTCTCTCAAACAGAGCAAAATTCATTTCTCTACAGGAACAAAAATCATTTTCCGGTTCCAAAACCACAAAATCAGGGGGAAAATCACGGTCAACTCTGAAATTCTACCACCACACTTCATTTTCAGTTTTTTCACCAATGAAACGATTTCCGCATTCACAAGAGCAACGGTAAACAAAAAAGAACATGATCAAGCAATAACTAAATATACACAGCGAAGTTTTACCGCTTCGCATCACTAAATTCACATTTCCTAATCCTTTTTACCCCTAAATAATCTCATTTTTTTTTCAAAATTCAGTCTAAGCAACTGATCTTCAAATCTCAAAACCAAGACCATAGATCGAACCAATTCATCCGTGATTAATTAAACAGAAAACACAAACAAGAATCTCAATAAGATCAAGTCTACAAGCAGTACCTTGAATGTAAGATTTCTGGCTCGCTTTATCCAATTTGCAATTTACACGTAAAGAGATATGGTTCGTTCCGCGTGAAGAACGAGATATTTATAGGGCTGCAATACCCGAACCTAGAGGTACGGATGACCGACCCACATATTTGACCGAACCTGCCCATTGATTGACCTTCTAGAAGAAGTGAAGAACACTTGCTATTTGCCAAATTATTGTTCAAACTCTATAGATACTTAATAACAATGAACATAAATCATCTTTATATTCACTGCAGTCAATATTATGTTTGCATTCGAGTTTTGAAGGCCCCTATCTAATCACAAATTGAATTATCAAGTTGTATAGACAATTACACGACGTGGTTGTGAGCCACAACGCATCTCTCCATTCAATTTGTTGGAGTCTTCTAATTTGTTATATACGTGAATGGTTTATCATTAAGAATAAGAAACCCGAACCAAAATATATTATGAAAGCATAATTCATCTTATGAAACAAGAACTTAATTAATTGACTCAGCGCTAGATTTAGAATTCATTAATAATTGGCTATATATTTCCACTTGTTCCTAGTTTGTAACAAGCTAGCTAAATCTCTTGTAATAAACAACAATATTACATTTAGATCCTTTGAGTAGAGCAATCTTGATTGATTATACATTAAAAACTTAATAAATCCCCACACATTTTTTATGATGCATAGCAAACTCACATAAAAATATTAGGTAAACTTTTTTTTTCCTTTTTTCTTAATGGCGCGCAATTGGTTTGGTGCGCTTAATAAACAAATCAAAGCCAATCCCAAATGCAATAATTTTTCGTGATATATAATATAGACATACACTTCTTCTCTCACTAAAATAATTCCACCAACAATTTTTCCCTTTGGAAAAACAACACCACGCGCCAAGCGTGACGTCAGCAGCGGACGCCCAACACGGTCCCGCGCGTGGCCTCAATCGCCACGCCGCATTTCACTTTACTCTCCACCCGGTGCATGAACACCTTCAGCACCCGAACCCTCCCCACCAGCTTCATCAGCGTCTCTATCTCCATTGTGCCCCCCGCCACCGCACCGCCACCGACGGAGTCCCCCCCGATCGCCGCCCTCGTCGGAGGCGGAAGCGGATACTTCTGCAAATCGAACTTCGCCGACATCTTCTGCCTGCCTCCGCCGCTGATCGTCCCGGCGGGGATGAAGACGGTCCCGACCGGATCGCCGGAGTAGGCCAGCTGCAGCGAGCTGTCGTAGTGCGAGAACTCGTCGCGGTTGGGGTTCGTCACGGTGACGAATTGGAAGAACTCGAAGTTGACGGTGCCGTTGGAGACGGAGAAGGTGGGGAACTGGACGGCATTCACGGCGATTACCGGAGGCTTTGGCTTGAAGAGGAAGAGGTAGACGGCGACCGAGGCGGCGGCGATGGCCAGTAGGAAGACCGTGGCGACGGCGCATGAGGCTAAGTTGGTCCGGCCGCTCCTAGATTTGCTACTGCGATGAAATTGGGGCTGATTCATCTCTAGAAGAGTAGAGAGAGAAGGAAAAGGAAAAAAAGAGAGAGATAGAGAGAGAGAGTGTTGCTTTGTTAGTGGATTAGGAATCAAGTATTATATGTTACATTTGGTGCTACTTTTTATCAAGAAAAAAAAGCAATAAATAGGATTAGGCCACGTCATTCTTTTCTTTGCTTTTGGTGGGGATCTAGCATTCTATGCGAATTTACCGGCGACGGCCGTTGATGGCGGCGGAGGTGGTGGGGTTTTTATGCTTGTGATGATAATGATTTGAGTAGGAGAAAAGTGAGGTATAATTGTTGGTTAAATCTTAACTATATTCTAATTCTAATATAAGTTTAATGACGGAGTCATGCTCCAATTTTTTGGATTAGGAAAATCTAGAAATGTTGCCTACGTGTCAATAACATGTTTTTTTAGAATATCATTCTAAAATAAGACATCATTTTGTTTAAATAATTTTTTCAAAATGATGTAATTTCATAAATTTAAATTAACATAAAAAGAAAAGTAAAATTCATATCATTAACAATGGAATTTCAAGGCTAACTTAGCAACAAAACTCAGTTAGTAATGCATATCATTAATATTGTTATTATTCCATCCGTTCCAATTATATGGTTTAATTTATATATTTGGTATTGTTTTTCTCTCACAATTTATAATTATACCAATAACTTTGGTAAATAAGAATAATAAATGTAATATTATGAAAAATAGAGGTTAATTAATGCTTTAAATAAAGATAATATTATAAATTTATTTAAATTTTAAATATTAAATATTTTTGACAAACATGCACGATCAAACTCGATCATATATTCGAAACAAAGGAAGTATTTGAAAACTAAAATAAAACATAACTCTAATTAAAGTTAATTAAGGGTTTTTTTTCAATAATTATGTATAAAGTGAATTTGGCATCAAGTTTTTTTTAAATAGTAATGAATTAATTTAAAATTCAAACATTCATATTTTTTCATAAAAATTTTGAACCCCCATAATCTCTCGTTTAAATATTAATGCATTAATTTAAAATTCACACATCCAAATTTTCCCGGAAAATTTTTAACCCATAATCTCTCGGTCATAAATAAACCCATAATCTCTCGGTCATAAATAAGGTAATTTCACCACTACAAATATTGTAATCTCTTTCTCCAACGCCTACGAAGGCAAACCCATCACATAAATTGTGATTTTCGAGTGGTAAAATGTTCAACTGAAAATGAACTTGAAAACATAATCCAGTATAACAATGGAAGGAAAGATTAAATCATCATCCCAGAGAGACTGAAACGAAGAACAAATTGACAAACACAAATTCACAACCAACAATATATAAATATGTGCATACATACATATACACACTTGATGCTGTTAGCTCATCTCCTCCAGACGGCGGTCCATGATGCTCGACACCGCGTCGAGGAAGGCAGCTTCGCTCGAGCATGGGAGGACACAATCCAGAGCTTCTTCCACCATCTCCTCCACCACGGATATCTTCCTCACAGTTTCTCTGCATATCATCTTCCCTATCTCAAACGGCGTCAGCCCTTTCTCCGAGCCTTTCTTCAGCAGCATGGTGGAGATGTGCAGCACGCGGCCACACTCCACGGGCAGCTCCCACCCGTAGAACTTGAGCATCGCCATGTCCTTCTCTGCATCCATGGAACTTATGTATTCTAGGGTTTCTGGGCTGAAAGGCTGCCGGGCTTGAGGCCAGTAAAGCCACTCGAACGTGCAATCTTCGAACTGCAAGGATGTTTAGCCATTGTTAATGTTTGAAACTAACCCAAAATATAAGAAAATGTATGTATTTTTTGACTTACACTGTATGGCAAGCAGTAGCCGTGGTCGATAGGAATAAGCACAGTTCGGCCGTCTTCACTTTTACTCATCAATATATTTCCAGCATGTCTATCTGTATTGGCCATCCTCATATCCAGCACTGCAATCTTGTGGACTTCCTCGACGGGGAAGGCACCTGGCCCCATGTCTTCACAGCTCCCATTGTTGTCCATGAACATCTGCAACGAACCAGTCTTAACAGATACACCTCCGGGATGATGAAAACCTTCGTGCAGGCATTCCACAAAGACGGTAGGAGGAACACCCGCGAAGCCCGTAACCTCACCAGAGAGAGTGCGCCTACCGCTCTTGGGATGATCTAGTAAAAAGACAGCACACTCTCTGATTGCACCCTCTCCAACTTTCGTCCCCTTTTTTAACCCTTCTCCATCTTCGGACAAGGGCAGCCCTCGAGGGTTGTTCTTGGCCATAGGCTCCTCATCTGAGGGTTTAAAAACAGATAAATATTTAGTTCCTGAGGAATCAAGCATGAAATACACCCCTCCAGTACCCTCCATAGACCTGATTGGATAATTCCCCTGGTCTAGCCCTTTCCTAGTAGCATGAATCAAGTTGCTGATCTCCAGAGGCAATTCAATTTTCGGGTTAACAAGTATAGGCTCCAATGTAGTTTGTCTTCTAGGGGTCCTCCTTGGCACATAAAAGCCAGGCTTACATTCTGAATCACCAGCATAACTTGTGTCTCTTTCTCCGTCGCTTTGCTGTGGTGCAACGATGGATAACTCGAAGTTCTTTCCCACTGGTGACACCCTGATCTTAGCAGATTTTCGCACAAACAAATGAATCACAGCATCTGCATTATTCTTAGATAGATCACTAATCAGCCTGTGATCCTCAATCGGCTGGCCATTCAGCAACACCTCGTGACCCTCAACATGCTCCAGTTTTTTCCTCGCAATCTCACGCTTGAGATAACCAACATCCCGGCTCCTTTCGACATTAAAAGTGAACTCCTTCCCACAGCATGTCTTCACATTGATTTGCTGAAGCTCCGGCAAGCGAAGGATCAAATGAAGAACATTTCCATCACTTAAACCATAGTCCCGCACCAGGGAATTGCTTCTTGCCAATTCCCTACCACCGCAAACCAGCTTTTTTTGATTCCTAAGGAAGATTCCGTTACAGTTCTGAATCCGGAGCTTCACCGATTCAATTGAATCGGTCCCCAAAACCCTCATTGGGGCCTCTGAATCCGGAATACTCACGAATAACATGATCGATTCTTGACTATGTTCAGGCAAAAGAGGAGGTAAGAACGTCAAACTCCCCTCATGAACCGGGCTGAAAACCAATCCCGCAGACGACATTTCTAGATTCTTTCTCACCCTCAATTCAGAATCCCCAAATCCTAAGGAGAAACTACACTACCGAACCCTAACAAACAAATATTTACCAAATCATCGTATACACGGCCTTCATCTCCGCACAACAAACTATTCCCCAAATCACATAAACCTAAAACTACACCAAATTCACAGAAACCACCACACAAATCCTAAAAGGATTCGTGATTGGCCATTTAATCAAACATGACAAATCAAATATCAAAGATCAAAGAATCGAACTTTTCACAATCAAAGCTCCAGGTATCGATTCAAAACCGCGGATTGATATCACCGTGACAAATGGCCAGCAAAAAAATTGAGGTTCCTTACCGGAGAGCAAGAGCCGAGTTAACCGGCGCCCTCGGAAGAGAAGAAGGATTAAAATCGGCGAGGAATGAGACTGAGATTAGCGGGCTTCGCGGCGATTGAATGGAGAAAAAACTGCAGTTTTTAGACTTTGAAAATTCTTCCTTTTTTTCGGTGTGTAGTGAGAGAAAATTTGAGTTTGTTTGGAGAAGAAGAATGAGAGACGCGGTTTTAGCCTTGGAATTTTGTATTGAGCGTTGAATTAGACTTTTGACGGTGCAATTAACGGCGTTAATTCATTTCTCACTAAAAATGGAAATATAATATTACTTAAATAGTATTCAAAACCAATAGTCTACAATAAATTTGAGTTTTAATGTGCACGTTATCTTTTACAATTTTAGATGAAGTTAGTTTTTGGATAACATTTACATAAAATTTAATCAATAAATAAAAGTTATCGTGGACTTAATCAAATCAATCGAATAGTATTTTGTTTTTGATTCGTTTATTACTGATTTAATATTTAAAATGTTCATTATTTATTTTTTTAGAGAAAAAAATTATTTATTTCAAAAATGATATCGTATTCATACTCAAATTTTATCACATTTCTTACCCTTTAAATTATGAAAATACTAATTTTATGAACTAATTTTATATTTTATATTGATTTAGCTAACGAGTTCATGAGCTTTATTTTAAATTTTTTTTTCAAATAAAAATCCAAATAACTTACAAAGAATTTTATTTATTTATATTTTTAATTATTATTATCGGCTCAAAAGAAAAAAGAGATAAACTCGAATTTAGGTAAGTAGAATTGAATTTTAGAATGACCACAACTCTAAATTTAGCTATGTGCCAAAAATATTTGATTTTCTTGTAAAAAGAAACCCTCCGTTACCATCTCCGTTAAATAAAGTCGAGCGAGTGCTTTTATCCACACCACGAATCAACCACCCACACCCACTGTATAGACCAAACCAAACGATGGGCAAAACCAAACTCCCTTTGCAAACTCAGTCTCAATTCTATTTATAATAACACTTCTTTATCTTATAATTTTTGGCAAAAAAATTATATGAGCTGGACTCTTTATCTAAATCTATTAGTATATTTAGTCAGACTTTTTGATAAATAATATAGTTTTATTTATTAATTAATATATTTTTAGACAGTAAATAATATATTTAATTTTTATTTAATAAATAATTTTAAAGCATTGATATGATCGATCAACTACATAGCATACGAATGAAAAACGAAGAACAGCGAACGAATCAACATAAGATTTACGTAGTTTGATAATTACCTACGTTCAAAGGAGATGAGTAGTGCAAAAGTTCAAATAGTGATAGAATACGGGACTCTCGGACCTTATGAAAACAAGAGAAAATAACTAAAGAACAAGATAGTAATGCAATTTTATTATGAAGAATGAAGTGTGAAGTAGGTCGTGTTACCTTTAAATGAGATGACGGGTAAGTCGTGGAGATCGTCGGCAGATACTTGCTGGTAGGTCGTGTAGCCCTTTTGAGTACGTCTCTCATGGATTGCAGATTTATGCGGTGGGTCTGGGCTCTAATTGAGGTCACTGTTTGGAGGTCGAGCTCCTTTGAATGCGTCCTTTTGGGCCATTGTTGTCCTTATTGAACCTGGACATAAATTGCTCTATTCCAATCATATTTAGGCCCACAAGCAGTTTATTATTATTATTATTTTGAATATAGTTATAGTACAATAGAGCAATGTATTAAATAACTGTACATATGTTAATAATAGCTCATCATAATAATGTATAAATTATAATATACAAAAATATAACTTAAAATTTTATTGTAAGGTGGTATATTATCTGAATTCGATTTTGGATCCTTAAAAGGCCACTAAGAAAATGGTCCCATGTTTTTTACATTTTCGTGTGGGGCAGCCCATCAAGAAGTCCAACTCAAATATATCAAGAACATGATTACAAATTTTGGAGAGCTTAGTGATTAAGTATTTTGCTTTAAATAATGAAAAAAAAAATACATGATTATAAACAGACAAATTAGGACCAAAGATTCTCCATCATCCATTCAATAAACTTGTCAATTTTTCAAGCATATATGTTAGGTGTAATGGATTGCCATTTGCCACCATAATTAATAATTTAAAAGTAATTAAATAACGGTAACATATACTAGCATCGCATTTGACCATCTGTTTTCATATGGACTAGTTTGAACTCTGCATGCCCACTATATATATTCATTATTATTTATAATTTATAAAGTAAATAAATATTATTTTGTAATTTTTTAAAATAAATATAATATTAATTCTATGAAATGAACAAGTACTATCAAATAAATATATTAATCATAAAATACAATTTTTATGTATTAACTAACTATAATAGTATTATATAGAAATAATTGGGCCCAATTACAATTGGATTGGATTGGATTGGAGCTGATCAGACCCCTCTTGTGAATTATATCAGAGGAGCCGAGAGGTCATTTTGAACCTCGATTTTTCTCTATTGTAACCGTACTCTGTTGTTTGCATCATCGAAGTTGATTCTTATACTAGATAACATTATTTGTCACGTTCCTTCGTTATTTTCTCTTGTTTTCCACAAGTTCTGAGGGTCCTGTAACCTCAACGGAAACTATATTTGAACGGAAGTTTTTTCTTAAAAAAAATAAAGGTTCTATTTTTATATATATATATATCCAAAATCAATTGATTTGTGAAAAGTCATCACCAACTCTTAGTTCGTTCAACTTTCATTGATTAAGGATTGGTCATCACCCAATACATTTTTTTATGTGAATATGGCTCAAATTAGTCAAGGTTATAATTTTTTATTCGATAATTACGAAATTTAACTTTGACAATAAAAAAAATATATTATTTTTCAGTTATTCCAACTCAACTCTAAATCAATTCCCACAAACACATTTTAATTAGCTCTACTGCAAAAATTGGTCTACAAAATAAACTAGTAATCACACTTAGTAGGTAACCTAAAGTTTGGATAGCCTATTTTATATAATTTTTCAATAAAAACACTCATCTACCCACCATGAATACATGTTAATGTGCTCACGGATAATGTGGCAATATCACATTAATGGTAGGGTTAATTTTATTTATAGTTAGTACCAATGTAATGTTGTCACATCATTGACATATTAACACGTGCCCACAGTGAGTAGGTAAGTATTTCTGAGTTTTTCAAAAAGTAAAATAGACAATCCATTATGGATAGACTGCTTCACATTTGTAATAACAAGTCAGCGAAAGAGAAGTTGTATTTTTTTCATTAATTAATAAATGATTAATTAGTATAATTGTTAAGCCATTCTCAGTTGACCCTCTTTAATATCAATGAAGTTTCCAAACTCATATGCACATAAGGTGTTCGACGAAATGATTCTCCTATATATTGGCCTTGCTTCGCCATCCATGTGCCCAAGCAAATCTACACACTTCACCGTACTCCAGTAAAAATGGCAGCTTCCGACGACGGTGGAGACAAATACCGATCCTACTTGACTCCGGCGGAGCTCCAAGCCACCCAATGGAGGAATGGAGTTCCCAATTACGACGTCGTCAATCAACTCTTCGAACAAGGCAGAACCAAAGTATGCACACTTGCAACATTAATCTCCCCTTCCTTTTCTTACATCCATGATTGATTTTAATCTTTAAATCTTGCTTGTTGATTGACTGATGTTGGTGGTTTCGCAGGTATGGGCAGCTGGGTCTTTGGAAGAGTATGTCCAAAATCTTGTCAAGACTTGGGAAATGGAGTTGGTCCATAAGGCCAATCCGGAGCAGTTCAAGACTCTTGATCCCAAAAAATTTGTCATCGGCATCAATGGTATTTCTTTTTTGGGAAAATTACTTTATTTTATTTCAAGAAATTGAATTTTAGTTGATTTTGTCCCAAGTTTTTATCTTCTATCAATTTTCTGTTTATGAATTTTATCTCGCATTACAAATGACGATAACTCTTGGTCGATTCATATGTTTTTCTTTCACGTGGATCATGTCACATCAGTATCCATGTGGATTCGTATTTTTATTTTTTAAATGAGGAGTTATATATCAAAACGACTTCATTTCGTTAAAATTTGAAAAATCAGCAATAAAAAAGGGATTCGCATGTTTGTTGAATTTTCAAAATTTACCGAGATAACATTGAAAAATAATAAATAATAAAAAAGTGGATGCTGATGTGACGTCCACGTACAAAAAAAAATGGATGAATTAACAATGAATTAGCATCATTTGTTATGTGGGATGGAATACATAAGCAAAAGTAAAACGTAGAATAAAATTGATAGAAGCAAGAAAACTTGAGATAAAATTGACTAAAACTCAATTTTTTGGAATAAAAATTAGTAGTTTCCTTCTTTTTTAATCCTTTCATCTTTGCTGAATGTGTTATATACTATGAGTATCAGATTTGAAATGATTGAACAAACAAGCATATTCTAGCAATGCTAAGTTCATTGCATAACAAGGAAAATAATTCACAGGCAAAAAGTTTTTTACATTGGCGGAATCCGGAAAGGTTGGGGGAAGCTACAACTTGTTCCTCCAAACATCACTGCCACCACATCTGAGGATCTACAACCCTGATGAAGAAACATATGATTCATCCCAGACGGCGTTCAAACAAGTTTTCCGTCGAGGATTCGCTCTCGAAGTTGTTCAAGTTTATTCGGGGCCGCCGGTGATTGCTTTCAAGTACAGGCATTGGGGTTATGTGGAGGGCTCTTTCAAGGAATATCCTCCCTCCGGCGAGTTGATCGAGGTGTTCGGAATCGGCATCTTTGAGGTATGATCATGGTAGCATCAGTTCTAATTAGGGTTGAGCAAAATCGAACCGTTGCTTTCGGTCAGTTTCGTTTTTATTTTTTAGTGTATTCGGTTTCAGTTAGGTCTGAATTTTTTAGATTTTTATTTTTTTGGTTTGGTTCGATTTTTTAAGGAATCGGTTAAGTTTTTAAATGGAACCGAACATGTATTATATATATATATATGTGTGTGTGTGTTTTATATTTATTTGTATAAACTAAATATAAAAATAGTAAAAAAATATATTATTAAATTATAAAATTTTTATTTTATTTTAAATCTCTTAATTAAAGGTAAATTAAAATACCCAATACATTAAAATATATGTTTTAATTCAAGTATTTTAAAAAAATGTGCAGAAAATTTCGGTTATTACCGCAACCGAAACTGCCAGTTTGGTTAAAACCGCCAAATCGAACTGAAATCACTTCTTCCGTGCAGTTCGGTTTGGGTTCGGTTTAACAATATTAACTATTCGCTTCGATCTGAATTTTGGAAAAGTTCGGTTTGAAGGTTTGGGTGGTTCGATTCAATTTTCAGACTGAACCACTCGTTGCTCACCCCTAGTTCTAATATATTTTGATTGTCCTTGGTGAAATTGTATGATTTTGAAACAGTTGAATGAAGACGCCAAATTGGTGAAGGTTGAGTTCTTCCATGACCGTGGAGAGCTGCTGGCTGGCCTCATCAAAGGCAAACCTTCTGTTGAATCCACCTCTGCCTGCCCCTTCATGGCTTGATCAGAATTCTAACTGCAAACAATTAAAATATTCTGTTTTTCTTCTTATTTTAATAAAATGTGAATCACTAGATTTACACCCGAATGGAAAAAATGATGTTTTATTTTTAATATAAGAGTTTAATACAAAAAATTCGCTTTCGCTTTTTTAGCATTGACAGATTTGACTGAGCCCGCGGCTTCCTTATTGCTTTCGGGGCTGCTTTCGCCTAGGATACAATTAAATGATTAGTAAAAGGGAAAATTAATAAAAATATTTTAAATTATTGAGGTATAGGGATTTTATCGATTTTTTTAAAGTTAGGGAAATAAGAATAGGAAATAAACTAGAAGCTGAAATTTGAATGCATGCTTAACAATATAAATTTAGATGAGATATATGTGAATTGCGTGTGTATCTTAAAATCTTAAATGTTGCGGGAATGCAGAAGTGCGGAAATTCTAAAAGTTTCCGAAATAATCTATATCTAAATACTAAAAGGGAACCGAAAATTACTGTTTAGCCAAAAATATTGGCGCCCAAATCAATGAAAAAACCGCCATACTATTGCATGCAAATTTCACAAAAATTTTAAATTAACAAAAGTAATTCTTAAATAACCGCCTAAATTTTGTGAATTTCAAAATTTGAAATTCAAATTTTGTGACCCATACTTCTGTAAAAAAATTTGAAATTCAAGACTTCCAACTTTCCCTCCAAACAAATTTTACAATATAATAAAAAGACATCCAACTGAGTAATATGCTTACATTTCTGTTCTTAAAATAGATTGAACAAGCTATGGAATCAAAAAAAGCAAATATTTCTTCAATGTGGTGTATGATAAGCGATCTTCATCCAACAAAAATGAAGACAAAGAGTGCAATCAAACTGCGACTAATCAGAATCTATGAGCTTCCAGCCTTCGGGAACAAAAAAGAAATTGCGAGCCTCGAATGCATATTTCACGACGCAGATGTAAGCAATTCTTTTATTCTGCAAATACATGATTTTATCGTTAGTAATATACATATTTTTGCACCAACAGGGAGAAAGGATTCATGCAACCATTCCAAAACTGTTAATTCCAAGATGGCAAGCAACTTTAAAGGAGGGACAATTATTTGGGATAAAGAACTTCATAATAACTCACAACACTGGGAGGTACAAGATAACAACTCATGTTTATAAGTTAAAGTTCACATTTGAAACAGATGCAAAGAAAATGATTGATGATGAATTTCCAAAAAAGCTATTTTTCTTCAAACCTTTTGAAGAAATACTAGCTTTAGATGTCATCAAAGAAGGTGAACTATTTGGTAAGCTCAAAATTTTTAAAATATAACAATTTCAACTATTATATGTTATTTCTGAATATTTAACCATTGTAAGTTTGCTTGATATTCAGATATCATTGGCATGTTATTAACCAAATCAGAAACCAGGGAGATAAGTTGTCAAAATGGAGTTCAAAGAAAAATCATTGAGATCATGCTGCAAGACCATGAGTAAAAAAATTTAAATATTTATTTATGTGTCGTTTTTTATTTTATATTTTTACTCAAAGTTTAAGAAAGTGCAGGGAGAGGAGAATTTCAGTTACACTATGGGAGAAATATGTTGACCAATTTTTACAAGCAATTGAAAAAAATGATGAACCATTCAGCATTGTCATACTTCAGTTGGGGCGCCCTAACATGTTTCAAGGTTAGCAAAGTTGTATATAATTCATAAAATAATTTGTATAATCATGGGAACTCATTCATTTGAACATTGTGAAGGAAAAATGAGGATGCAAACCAACTTCTATGTAAGCAAGATCTTGGTAAATGAAAAAATTCAAGAAGTGGAAGAATTCCGACAAAAGTAAGGAAGCTGCTTTAATTTGCTCATCCTTTAAATTTTTAATGTTCAATAATTTTGACACTTTAATATTTCTTTATAGGATGGTCATTGCCTCTAATTTCAATACTACCATACTCGGTACTCAAGGGACAAACTCTTGCCTACATTATTGTAGTTCCAGATTGCAAAAAATACATGAAAATTATGAATTTAACAACTTTAATATATAATGAAGCAAAAGAAAAGTTACTGTTAAAGCCGTAAATTATTTAAAAATACTAGAGAGGTTCACGGCTTATTCGTAAATGAGATTTTTTTTATTTACAACTGAATAATACCTCAAAAATTTTACATCCCAAAAAATTATTTATAGAGATCTGGCTGACCAGCTATAGCGTCGTCAGCCATAAAAATTCCCATAAATTATAGAAATATAGATCTAATCCAAAGAAAAAAAAACTGAGAGTTTTGGAGTTAGATCTCTTCGAACTGGTATGTTGAAATTAAAATGATTAAAAATCGAAAAGTTCCGAGCACACAATAGATCTGATGATAAAAATGGATCTGAGCTTGAAAAAGAAAATTACTTAAACAAATCGACAACAACGAAGGAAATAAATATGGTATTATCCAGCAAATTCAAAAACTTCCAATGCTATAAAATAAGAAAATGAAAAAATGTAAGAAATTCGGAATACTCTATGAAAATGGATGAAAGAGACGCTGAGATCAAGTGAAGAAGAAAGAAACTTATAAAGGCAGGAAATTATTTTTGTGAGAAGAAAACCATTCCGCCGCTGGAGGTGTAGTGAATAGTTTTGATGGTAGGGTTTGGTTGAGAGAGAGGACAAGAATGGACTAAATATATAGGAAATATCACATTAGGTTTATTGGGCCTTTGAATTTTAACTAGGCCATTTTTATTGAAAAAAATATATATTGTTGTATTTATTTTTATTTCTCAAATTTAATAAACTGAAAAGTATTTATCTCTATAATTTAGGCGGACTTTATCCTATCCAAATGGGTTGGTCAATTCCAATTAAGGTTTATTAATCCTAATTAGGGTATATTATATAGGTTTGGACTTGAGTTAATGGATAAAACCCGCCTAAATCGTTTAGGCCTGCCTAACCGAAGACTTTTCCTATTTTAATTTAATCTTTATCAATTATTAAAATTTATAAGTCACTTTATTGTAGGCATAAAATTCCATGCTAAAAATCCTTATAATAGTATTAAATAGGAATCAGTTTTAATCATATATTTGAATCTTACTTTCCATCTAAATACATTTTCATTTAATTAGATATTTATTAGTTATACTATGTTTATTAACTATGTCCCATAATAATAGACATGATTTATATTAAGAAACTAAGTAATCAAGCCTAATAGTAGAACAATTATAGTGTAATTATACCATGAATACCAATATATAATTACTTTAAAAACAAGAAAAATAATTAAAATCGTAACTAACATTATTTTTTACATGTGCATAAAAAACAAACCATGTACATTGATATTTCTTAATATAGTAACTAACATTATTTTTTACTGTCCAAGTTCTTTTTTTATACATTTTGATTTAAATCTGTATTTATGTGAACAGATAATTCAAATATTCCATGCAAAAGGCGATGTATTACTTTACAAGTGTGTCATCATCAAAACTCGATCCAAATACCATCTCATAATGGTATATCAAGTAATTTTCAATCTCAGGCGAATAATATTTCAAATATTGAGATGTCAACAGTCATAGATTTGACTATTGACGATGAAATGGAGTTGGATACATCGCAAGGTGGAATATTACGAGAAACCAATGTGGGAATAACTCAATTTGCATCGAATGATGGTAATGAAGAAATCGATCATTTAGATGACAGTAAGTTATATAAATTATTAAATATAATCTTTAAATTATTTTTATTATATTACCTAAATTAATTTATGTTTTTAACAATTTATATTTCTTATGTAGGTACTCGAATGAGTAATTCAAATATGGTTGAAGTTGACGATGATGAAATATTTTTAGTTGATCCATATGGTATGTTCAATTTTATTACTGACATTATTTTGGTTAAATAATTATAAATTATATTTGGTTAAAAGTTAAATAATATTGTTAATATATTTTATTGTAGAATATTGGGATATTGGTGATCAAATTCATGCATGCAAAAATTGTGGGGCTTACTTTTGGTATGATGAACGCACACGCAAGGATTATAATGTCAAAGATCCCAATTATTCATTATGTTGTACTAATGGAAAAATCAAGCTTGCCCAAAGGAAAAAACCTCCAAAGGTTTTGGAGGATTTGATTTTTGGAAATGACGAAAAAAGCAAACATTTTCAAGCAAATATTAGATCATATAATAGTATGTTCTCTTTCACATCAATGGGAGGAAAGATTGATAACAGCTTGAATAATGGAAGATCACCGCCGGTTTTTCGAATGCAAGGACAAAATTATCATTCTATTGGAAGTTTACTACCAATTGAAGGATGCCCGCCAAAGTTTGCACAACTGTACATATATGACACTGATAATGAAGTTGCGAATAGGATGCTGAGTGTTAGGTTAGTACTTCATTTATTACATTTTTTGTTATAGTTACATTTTGTTAATTTAAGTTTTTTTTTAAAAAAAATTTCAGAGAAAAAGGTAATTTGAATTCACTTCATGCGGAGATTGTGACAGATATAAAAGAAATGTTAGATGAGCATAACGTGTTGGTAAAGTCATTCCGAATGGCTAAAGAAAAGATTGTAGAGCCCGGTTGTTCAAATATCAAGCTAAGATTGATTGGGAGAAGAGGAAAAGATGGTCGACAATACAATTTGCCGTCGGTGTCTGAAGTTGCAGCATTGATAGTAGGAGATTTGGATGAATCAATGGGAGATAGAGATATAGTTCTAGAAACAAAATCAGGACACTTGAAACGCATTAATGAGCTCCATGCATCATATCTTGCTCTACAATACCCATTGTTATTCCCTTATGGAGAGGATGGATATAGAGAGGATATTCCATATTCAGAGTCATTTGTCAGATCCAGTAATGGACGAAAAAGAGTCAGTTTCAGGGAATTCTTTGCGTATCGTTTGCATGAAAGACAAAATGAGCCCTCAAATATTATGTCATCGAAGAGATTATTCCAACAATTTATTGTGGATGCATACACAATGGTTGAATCAAATAGATTGACATATGTGCGCACACATCAGAAACAATTACGCACAGAATTGTACAAGGGCTTAACGGATGCAGTTATGAGGGGTGAAACTGATCCAACAAGGCACGGAAAACGTGTTATATTACCATCTTCTTTTACTGGTGGAGCTCGCTACATGATTCAAAATTACCAAGATGCAATGGCGATTTGTAGTTGGGCAGGATACCCTGATTTATTCATTACATTTACATGTAATCCTAAGTGGCCGGAGATTGTAAGATATTGTGAGAGCAGATCTTTGAAACCAGAAGATCGTCCTGACATCATTGCCAGAGTTTTTAAGATCAAGCTGGACAATTTGATAAAGGATTTGAGGCATAATGAAGTATTCGGTAAAGTTATCGCAGGTAATAAGTATTTGTTAATCATAATTTTAAATTCAAATCTTTATATTTAATTTATAATATCTTAATTGTTATTACATTATGTTACAGTGGTTTACACGATTGAGTTCCAAAAGCGTGGTTTACCGCACGCTCATATACTCCTTTTCTTGAGCAAAAAGGATAAACATCCAGCTGGCGAAGATATAGATAAAATTATTTCAGCTGAGATTCCAAATAAAGAAATTGATCCACAGTACTACCAAGCGGTGCAAGATTTTATGATGCATGGTCCATGTGGTACTGGCAACAAAAATTCTCCGTGTATGTCGAACAATCGTTGTACGAAATATTTTCCAAAGAAGTTTGTAAGTTCGACCACGACGGATGAAGATGGATATCCAATTTATAGACGACGAGATAATGGTCGATTTGTTGAAAAGAATGGGGTACCGCTGGATAACAGATATGTTGTTCCACATAATCGATATCTTCTTATGAAATACGGTGGACATATCAATGTTGAGTGGTGCAATCAATCAAGATCAATCAAGTATTTGTTCAAATACATTAACAAGGGCCACGATCGAGTTACTGCATCTTTTTATGAAAGTACAAGAGAAGATCAAGCCCAAAAAGAATGTGATGAAGTGCAAATGTATTATGATTGTCGGTATATCTCACCATGTGAGGCAGCTTGGAGAATTTTTGGGTTTGATATCCAATATAGAGATCCAGCTATTGAACGCTTAGCATTTCATCTTCCTGGTGAGCAAAGTGTCATTTTTTCTGATTCAGATCCAATAGATGTTGTGCTTGATCGACCTACAGTGAAACAAAGCAAGTTCACGGCATGGATGGAAGCAAATAAAAAATATCCAGAAGCACGAGAACTCACATATGCTGAGTTCCCAACAAAATTTGTTTGGAAGCCTGATATTCGAGCATGGGAGCCTAGGAAGACAAGATATGCAATTGGAAGGTTGTTTTACGTGCCTCCAGGATCAGGAGAACTGTATTACTTGAGATGTTTATTAAATGTTGTGCGTGGACCAACATCTTATGAAGATATAAGGTGCATCAATGGAGTTCAGTATTCTACTTTTCGAGATGCTTGCTATGCTCTGGGACTAATCGAAGATGACAAAGAATACATTGATGGAATTATAGAAGCAAGTCAATGGGCATCAGCAAAATCTTTGCGATCTCTTTTTGTTACTTTATTATTCGCTGGTTCACTCACAAGACCGGAAGATGTTTGGAATCTATGTTGGACTTACTTATCTGATGATATTGTGTACAAACAAAGAACATCTTTGGCACATCCAGGTATGCATATTTATCAAATAACATATTTTTGTATATTATCATGTATTTAAATATTGACTTTATTTTTATATTATTAAATAACAATGACAGATTTATCGCTTACTGATTTTGAAGTCAAAAGTTATGCTTTAGTTGAGGTGGAAAAACTACTGAGGAATCTTGGTAAAAGTTTGAGTAACTTCGAACAGATGCCATTTCCAGAAGAAAGATTTTTTCAAATGGCTACGACTAATTCAATGATCAATGAGGAGTTGCACTACAATCGAGATGCTCAATTTCAAGAGTACCAAGATTTTTTAGCTAAGTGTACTGATGAGCAACGTTGTGTCCATGATACAGTTTTAAAAGTTGTATACTCAAAATTTGGCGGTTTCTTTTTCGTATATGGATATGGAGGAACTGGAAAAACTTTTGTTTGGAAAGGATTATCTGCTGCTTTACGCTCAAAAGGTGAAATTGTCATAAATGTTGCTTCCAGTGGGATTGCTTCACTTTTGCTACCAGGAGGAAGAACGGCACATTCGCGCTTTAAAATTCCAATCAATCCCAATGAAGATTCTACTTGCAACATCACACAAGGAAGTGCACTTGCTGAGTTGATTATTCGGGCAAAGCTTATAATATGGGATGAAGCACCTATGATGCACAAATTTTGCTTTGAAGCTTTTGACAAAAGTTGTCGTGATATCATGCGATTTACAAATTCGGATAGTTTTAATTTACCTTTTGGTGGTAAAACTGTGGTTATAGGTGGAGATTTTCGTCAAATTTTGCCGGTTATTCCAAAAGGTAGAAGAGAAGATATAGTGCATGCAACAATCAATTCATCATATCTTTGGAGTAATTGCACAGTGTTAAGATTGACGAAAAATATGAGAATTCAAAATGATGAATCAGATCAGTTAGAGCAATTTGGAAAATGGGTTGCAAGCATCGGAGATGGGACTATTGGAGGTGTTAATGATGGAGAAGCAAATATTGACATTCCTGATGATATTTTGCTAAAATACTCCAAAGACCCTGTTGCAGCAATTGTGGATTACATTTATGACTCAAAAAGTCATATAGTTCAAAATGCGAGTTATCTACAAGAGCGAGCAATTTTGGCACCAACATTGACCGTTGTAGACAGCATAAACCAATTCATGGTGTCACTGAATGAAGAGGAGGGTCGATCATATTACAGCTCAGATAGTACTTGCACATCCGATTCAAATGGTTCTATACTATCAGATATACATACACCTGAGTTCTTAAATACCCTCAAGTGTTCAGGGGTTCCAAATCACGAACTATATTTGAAAGTAGGAACTCCGGTTATGTTGTTGAGAAATATAGACCATGCAAATGGTTTGTGCAATGGTACTAGACTGCTCATTACAAAACTTGGAAGTCATGTATTGGAAGCAGAAATTCTCACAGGCCAAAATACAGGCAATAAAATATTGATTCCAAGATTGTCATTAACACCATCAGATCCAAGATTGCCGTTCAAGTTTCAACGAAGACAATTTCCATTGATAATTTCGTATGCAATGACGATCAATAAAAGTCAAGGCCAATCATTGAAACGTGTCGGCCTATATTTGAAGAATCCTGTTTTTAGTCATGGTCAATTATATGTTGCTGTTTCTCGAGCAACGTGTCGCAGTGGGCTTAAGATTCTAATTGATAACTCTAATGATGTTGATGAGACATCTACTCCAAATGTTGTATTCAAAGAAGTATTTCAAAATTTATAATACAAGCTTCTTTTATCATTATTGTATTCTTATATATACATGTGTGTATGTGTTTATAGATAGCTAGATAAATGAATTCATGTGCTAATAATCAATTGTTACATTAGTAAATTTAATTAGGTATGCAAATACATGTAATTACACATTTTTGAGTCTCCCTCATACATTATAATTCTATTTTTTTTATTTTTGAAATATTATTTAAACATATTATTATTATTATATATATGTTACCCACTATAATTTACTTATCTATTTATAAATTATAATAATCATATAATTTTTTTGAAATGTGATAATATAAATTATTAAATAAAATATATAATAAACTCCGTGCAACGCACGGGTTCGTTACTAGTTTATTAATTAAAGACAAAACATTCATATATAATTAATCAACTAATAAATCATTCGGTCAATAAAATATTTATTGATCTTGACATTAGAGAAATGTGAAACTTAGAGCATCCACAATGGTGGGGATCTTAAAAATTTTAAGATCCCGCCACGTGTGTGCCACATCAATATAATTATTATTTCATATTTTACAAATATCCACATCAACATTCATTATCACTTTTTATTTATCATCTTTTTATTTTATACTATTCATTGGTCCCACTTGTCATAACAATTACCTAATACTATATATATATATATATATATATATATATATATAGATATTATTTATTTTTTTATTCAATATAAATAAATAAAATATAGTAACAAATTAATTAAATTACATTTAATTCGTTATAGAATATAGTTGTTGAAAAAAGTATTCATTAAAATAATTCCAATATATATAATATGTAAAGAAATATACATTTTATATTTTATTTATATATAAAATAAATAAATAAAAATTTGTAAGAAAAAAAAATTAAAGAAATACATATTTTATATTTTTAAACAATAAAAAACACTGCTGCATTCAAACGAAAAAAAAAAAAGAATTTAAAAATAAGGGCAAACAAATGGTTGCTTCAACACTTCCACCCGCGCGTGCGCTTCATTCTCCAATCAGAGTCCTGCGTGGATGCCAAACGTGCATTTCCCAGCCTTCCTGTGGGACCCATTTTTCTGCAAGAAATGGGATCTTAAATAAGATTCCATTCTTATTCTCTTTCATCCACATGGCATCATAATGCTGATGTGGGGATCTTATTTTATTTAAGATCCCCCATTGTAGATGTCATTATAAATCAAAAGCTAGAAAAAAATACTGACACATTAATGCTTCGACCCAATTAAAGTGACGATAGGTTGATAAGGTGGAAACCTATTACTCCCTCCGTCCCATATGAATTGTCCACTTTACTTTTGGCACAATAACCAATGCGAGTAGAGATAGAGGAAATTAATATTTTATTAGTGAGTGGGTATTATTTTTCCATTTTAAGTGAGTGGACAATTAAATGGACGGACAAAAAAGGAAAGGTGGACAATTGAAGTGGGACGGATGGAGTAGAATTTTAAGATAAAATTGTAAATAAACAAATAAATAATTATTATTACTTATTTTTTTGACATAACTCACCTCCAAAGGCAAAATATTAAATATCACACAAAAGGATAAATCTCATAAATTATTAGTATTATTATTATCATGAACTTGATTAAATGTTTTACTTTGAAATTCTAATTTGAAAAAAAAAATTAAAAAAATACATGGTTACAAACAGGCAAATTAGGACCAAAGATTCTTTATCCTTCATTAAAAAACTTCGTAATTTCTCAATCACATGTTAGTGAGATGTTTCAGTTGACTTGACCCCCTTCTATTTCGACGATTTTTCCAAATTCAAAATGCACGCGAGATGTTCGACGAAATGATTCTCCTATATATTGGCCTTGCTTCGCTATCCATGTACACAAGCAAATCTACACACTTCACCATACTCCAGTAAAAAATGGCAGCTTCCGACGACGGTGGAGACAAATACCGATCCTACTTGACTCCGGCGGAGCTCCAAGCCACCCAATGGAAGAATGGTCTTCCCAATTACGACGCCGTCAATCAACTCTTCGAACAAGGCAGAACCAAAGTATATATGCACGCACGCACACAAAATCTTCCATCTTTTTCTTACATACATGAATGAATTAACTAATCTTTAAATCTTGATTGATGTTGGTGGTTTTGCAGGTATGGCCAGCTGGGTCTTTGGAAGAGTATGTCCAAAATCTTGTCAAGACTTGGGAAATGGAGTTGGTTCATAAGGCCAATCCGGATCAGTTCAAGACTCTTGATCCCAAAAAATTTGTCATCGGCATCAATGGTATTTCCTTCTTTTTTTTTTGGCAAAACTATTTACTCCCTCCATCCGAGTAAATTATCACATTTTTTTTTCGTCTATCCCACAATATTAGTCCAATTTCCTTAAATAGCAAGTTTTCCATACTCATCAATAAAATATTCATTCCACTACCACTTAAATAACTTGGTTATCGTGCTCGGTCAAATGTGGACAATTTGACGGGGGCGGGGGAGTATTTTATTTGGAGGATTTGAATTTTAGATGATTTTATCCCAAGTTTTAATCTTCTATCAATTCTATCCTACCTTTTATTCTTGTTTGTGAATTTTATCCCACATAACGAATGACGTCTATTCCTAGTTGATTCACACGTTTTTCTTCTTCCACGTGGATGTCACACCACCATCCACGATGGATTTGGATTTATATCTTTTAAATGAAGAGTTATCAAAGCGACTTAGTTTCCTTAAAATTTGAAAAATCGGCAATATTAAAAAAAAGGAAATCACAGTTGATTTTTTCAAATTTTAACGAAACAACATTTAAAAATAAATAAATATAAACCCAAGTGTATGCTAATATGACGTCCACGTTGAACAAAAATGGATGAATACACTGTTTGTTACGTGGATGAAATTTATAAACACAAGTAAAATGTACGATAAAATTGATAGAAGGAGAAAACTTGTGATAAAATTGACTAAAACTCAATTTTTTCGAATCAAGTAAGTAGTTTTTCCTTCTTTCTTTTCATCTTTGCTGAATGTGTTATACATTATGAGCATCAGATTTGAGATGATTGAACAAACAAGCATATTTTAATTAGCAATGTTTAAAGCTCATTGTTTAACAATGAAAAAAAATTCACAGGCAAAAAGTTTTATACATTGGCGGAAGCTGGCAAGATAGGGGGAGGCTACAACGTCTTCCTCCAAACATCATTGCCGCCGCAACTGAGGCTCTACAACCCTGATGAGGAAACGTATGATTCATCCCAGACGGCGTTCAAACAAGTTTTCCGTCGAGGATTCGCTCTCGAAGTTGTTCAAGTTTTTTCGGGGCCGCCGGTGATTGCTTTCAAGTACAGGCATTGGGGTTACGTGGAGGGCTCTTTCAAGGAATATCCTCCCTCCGGCGAGTTGATCGAGTTGTTCGGAATCGGCATCTTCGAGGTATGATAATGGTAGCATCAGTTCTGATTAGGGGTGAGCAAAATCGAACCGAACCGATGTTTTCGGTGGGTTCAATTTTTTAGTTCATTCGGTTTCAGTTCGGTCGGAATCTTTTAGAGTTTTCGGTTCAGTATGGTTTTTTAAGCTTCCGTTCTATTTTTAACTGAACCGAACCAAACATGTATTATATATGTATATTTTTATATTTTTTTTATATAATTTAAATATAAAAAACAATAAAACATATACAATTTAATTATAAAATCTTTATTTTATTTGAGATATCTAAATTAAACCTAAATTAAAATACCTAATACATTAAAATATATGTTTTAGTTCAAGTATTTTATTAAAATATGCAGAAAATTTCGATTAAAACCCAAATCGAAACTGTCGGTTTGGTTAAAACCGTCAAATCGAATCGAAACCGCCTCTTGAGTACGGTTCGGTTTTGATTCGGTTTGTACAATATTAGCGGCGTTCAATTCGATCTGAAATTTGGAAAAGTTTGATTTGGAGGTTTGGGCGATTCAGTTTGATTTTCAAACCGGACTGACCATTGCTCACCTGTAATTATCATATATTTTGATTGGCCTTGGTGAAATTGTATGATTTTGAAACAGTTGAATGAAGACTCCAAAGTGGTGAAGGTTGAGTTCTTCCATGACCGTGGAGAGCTGCTGGCTGGCCTCATCAAAGGCAAACCTTCTGTTGAATCCAGTGGCGTTGCGTCGTCCACCTCTGCCTGCCCCTTCATGCCTTGATCTTCCAACTGCAAACAATTAAATATTCTGTTTTTTTCTTTTTATTTTAATAAAATGTGAATCACTAGATTTACACCCGAATAAAAAACATGATGTTTTAATATCAGAGTTTAGCCTTTTTTAGCATTGGCAGATTAGGCTGGAGCCCGCGGCTTCCTTATTGCTTCCGGGGCTGCTTTCGCCCAGGATAATTAATAAAAGCCGAAAAGGTAAAATTAGTAAAAATATCTCAAATTATTAATGTTTAGAGAATTTTATCCCATCTTTTTAAAATTAGGGAAATATATCCTTGATAAAAACTAGTGCTAAATCGTGTTGACTGTTGCATTATATGCCACGTGGTGAATGAATTGTATTCTTATTTATTTTTATTTTTAATAAATGCTTTGCCCATGTGAAATTTTTTAAAAAAATGAGAATTAAATCTCCTTAATTTTAACACGTATCGCATAAATTAAGCGAGAATCCGCACGATTTTAACATCATTATTGATATAGGATATATTTCCTTAATAAAATTTAAGTTTGAGATATATTTCCTTAACTTTAAAAAGATGAGAAAAAATCTCCTAAATCTCATTAGTTTGGGATATATTTCCTTAGCATTGGCAGATTAGGCTGGAGCTCGTGGCTTCCTTATTGCTTCCGGGGATGCTTTCGCCCAGGATAATTAATAAAAGGTAAAATTAGTAAAAATATCTCAAATTATTGATGTTTAGAGAATTTTATCCCATCTTTTTAAAATTAGGGAAATATATCCTCGATAAAAACTAGTGCTAAATCGTGTTGACTGTTGCATTATATGCCACATGGTGAAAACTTTTTTTTTTTGAGAGTTTCGGTATTGGATTTTGGGGTTAACAGAGCCAGGAATTTATTCCTGCTCTGATACCATGTTTAATTGTGATAAGAAGACATGATAGGAAAGAAAGGCTTCTTTTGATTTTCATCTATATTAATCATGTTTACAATGTACTCTTTTATAGAGAGATTATAAGTACAAATAAGGAATGAATCAATCTAAGTAAATTAAGGATTTGATTCCGGATCTCCAGTATTCTTTCCTAGTTTTTCTGATCTCATGATTGATTCTTTCCAACATTATAAAATATCATAAGAACACCTGTGTAATCCTAATCTTAGTGAATTTCCAGACTTCGAGTATGAAGAGTGAACATATGACCTTTAGAGTCTGAACCACTATAATCTTTGTTTTATTTTTTGCTTTGATTTTGTCAGCTTACTCATATTTCAAACTCAACACTCAAGTGTTGAAGTATAAACTGAAACTTACTCTAAGCATACTTGGACTTATGTACTAAAGTAAGATTTGACTAACTAAACTAACACATCACCATCAGTTTCGGATAAGTGCAAGTCTACTATAAAACAAATTATTTTTATTGTGTAACTTACAATTACTCTGATAAACTGGGACCAACAAACATTTACTAAATAATTTTTTATCCAATAGAGATCTAAGTAACTTGCAAATAATTTAGTTCACTTATAATCTTAATAATTAATGGCTCAAAAGAAAGGTAATAAGAATTATTGATTATACTTGTGAAAAGATAAAGTCAAAATTTAGCCACGTGCCAAAAATATTTGATTTCCTTGTAGAAAGAAACCCTCCGTTTCCAGCTTCGTTTAATAAACTCGAGCGAGTGCTTTTTCCCACACCACAAAATTACATATGTAAATCTTATATTTAAAATTACACTTGTAAATCTTATAATTTTTGCCAAAAGAATTATATGACAAATCTACTGATATATTTAATCATATTCTTTTAATAGATAATATAGTTTTATTCGTTAAATAAATTACTCCCTCTGTCGGTTTGTCCCAACATAATTGTCTCACTTTCTTTTTTTGTCTCTCCTAACTAATTGATCTTAATTCTAAAAAAAGTAAATTTTTCACGCTCAATAATAAAATATTAATTTCACTCAATTCATTCTACACTAACACTTCTTTGTTATTGTGCCGAAAGTGAATGAGACTATTAAACCGGGACGGAGGGATTATTTTTATACGGTGAATTATGCATTTACATTTTATTTAATAAATAATTTTATAATACTGTTGTGATCGATTAAAAATGTATTAACTGTATAGCACGTGGATTAAAAATGAAAAACAACAAATGAAAGTTCGACGATTGTCGACATCCACACATGAGCAATTTATTATTATTATTATTATTATTATTATTATTATTATTATTATACAATAGAACAATGTATTAAATAACTCTACATATGTTACTAATAGCTCATCAGAATAATTTATAATATACAATCGGAGTATTATGAATCCATAATCTGAAAAATAGTTTAATTATTAATTTAGAATCTGAAATATAACAAAAAAATTTGATTCACGACCGGAAAGATCATACAATTTTCAATTCAGAACTCTATATAAGATTCTAGATTAAGAATTGTGATATTTCAACTTCTGAATTGATGATTCATTTTTTGGTTCCTCGGTGTATAGTTAAATTATCTTTGAGTCCTGAATCGACTTCCTATACGATAATATAACTTAAATTTTTATTATAAGGTGGTAACAAGCCCAAATCAAGCCCTTTTGCCATTTTGCAGATATCATGAACATGATTAAGTGTTTTACTTTGAAATCCTAATTTGAAAATGAAACAAAAAAAAATACATGGTTACAAACAGACAAATTAGGACCAAAGATTCTTTATCATCCATTCATAAACTTCTTAATTACTCAATCACATGTTAGATGTAATGGATTGTCACATGCCATCGTAATATAATAGTAATAAAATAATGGTAGCATTTAATAGCATCGCATTTGACTATTTTCACATGGACTAAGTTTGCAATCTGCATGTTGCACATTATTACATTCATTATTATTTATAATTTATTATAAAGTAAATAACTATAGCATTAATTCTGTGAAATGAATAAGTACTATTAAATAATCATAATACGATTGACTTGTGAAAAGTCATCACCAACTCTTAGTTCGTTGAACTTCCTTGATTAAGGATTAGTCATCACCCAACACATTTTTTTAAATGGCTCAAATTAGTCAAGGATATAAATTTTTTATTCCATAGATTATGAAATCTAACTTTGTCTTAATTTTGATGATTAAAAAAAAATATTATTATTAAGTTATTCCAACTCTCAATTAGCTCTACTGCAAAAAATAAATGTACAATGAAGGCAAATTAATAATCGATATCTAAGTGTCATGTGTAAATGGATTATATGTTGTCTAATCCACCTAGTTGCTATCTAATAAGTTTAAATAGCCTATTTTTGTTGGGTAGCAACCCCATGTCCCACATTGATAAAATACAAGAAGG
>JAPKLW010001816.1:51345-73444 GCA_026898455.1 Plectranthus barbatus | reverse complement strand
AAATATGTCATCAATCAACGCTTCCGCAGCGCATACCACCTAACAGTTTTCAATGTGATCTGTGAAATGGTGTTCGAGTAAATTCTCAAACCTCCAAACTTCATCTTTGATTCGTCCATCCAAAGCATTTGTCTTCTTCCTGCTCTTGTTCAGTCTGGTGCCATCCAATCTCAGCAGAATTTCTTGCAAGGCCGTCAGCTTCTCGTACACCAGTTGTATAATATCTGGAGATGGCGGATGAAGCCGAATTCGAGAAGATTGTTCAAGTCCCTTAATCGTATTCTTGAGAGAGGTGACTGCAGCATAAGCCGCCATCCCTTTCCGATCTGATTTCTCCGGCTAGATTCTCAACACAATGCCATCATTAATTGCAAAACAAAAGCCTGGTTTTGATTTGGACAAACCATATTCAATCGTCAACCATCAGTTAAAAATTGAAAAAATTCAATTCCAACTGACCGTCGATAAATGTATTAATAATTAAACGGATTCAAATAATGTTTAGACTGAATTCCTGTTTTTATTTTTTATATAAATTATTTATTTAATATAATATCGTTAGTATTGAAACACAATTTATAATTACAAGCAACAAATATATAATCATAATTGAATAGTAACTAATAATTCTTAGGAAATAAAAAGTACGTAAATGATATAATATAATAATAAAAATATGAAATTGCTAATTTTCGTCATCGCACATGGCTTGTAAGTGACAGCTAAAAAATTGCTATCAAGAACTTTGACCCCTTTAAAATAAGGATAGATGCACAATTATATAACAAATTGTAGTTGGTTTAATTAATTTTAAGAAAATATAAATTATTTATATTTTTAAATATCCAGACTTCCTTAAATTATACTCCGAATTTAGTTACATCCATGTGCTAGCATTTAATTTTCTTTGTCCAACTGAATTATTGTAGTGATGGTTCATGGGAGTCATTGGCCATTAATAATATCAAATTAATTAGTCTGATCAATCAACCGTTATTTATTCGTTGCGAGAATCAAGAGAAGCAATGAAGTCCCGATTTTCGAAGGACAATTGATTAAGTATTTTCTCTACTAATTAATTATAAAACTCTTGATCCCAAAAACTTTGTCATCGGCATCAATGGTATTTCTTTTTTTGGGAAAATTACTTATTTTATTTCGAGAAATTGAATTTTAGTTGATTTTATCTCAAGTTTTTATCTTCTATCAATTTTATCCTGCCTGGAGAATTTCTGTGTATGAATTTTATCTCATATTACAAATGACACGTCAATTCCTGGCTGATTCATATGTTTTTCATTCACGTGGATCATGTCACATCAGTATGCATGTGGATTTGTATTTTTATTTTTTAAATGAGGAGTTATATTTCAAAACGACTTCCCTTCGTTAAGTTTTGAAAAATCAGCAATAAAAAAGGAAATCACACGTTTGTTGATTTTTCAAAATTTACCGAAATAATATTGAAAAATATTAAATATAAACCCTAGTAGATGCTGATGTGACGTCCACGTACAAGAAAAATGGATAAATTAACAATGAATTAGCATCATTTGTTACGTGGGATGAAATACATAAGCAGAAGTAAAACTTAGGATAAAATTGATAGAAGCAGAAAACTTGAGATAAAATTGACTAAGACTCAATTTTTTGGAATAAAAATAAGTAGTTTCCCTTTCTTTCTTTCTTTTTTTTTTTTTTAAATCCTTTCATCTTTGTTGAATGTGTTATGTATTATGATTATTAGATTTGAAATGATTGAACAAACAAGCATATTCTAGCAATGTTAAGCTCATTGTATAACAAGGAAAAACATTCACAGGCAAAAAGTTTTTTACATTGGAGGAAACCGGAAAGGTAGGGGGAAGCTACAACTTGTTCCTCCAAACATCATTGCCACCACATCTGAGGCTCTACAACCCTGATGAAGAAACATTTGATTCATCCCAGACGGCGTTCAAACAAGTTTTCCGTCGAGGATTCGCTCTCGAAGTTGTTCAAGTTTATTCGGGGCCGCCGGTGATTGCATTCAAGTACAGGCATTGGGGTTACGTGGAGGGCTCTTACAAGGAATATCCTCCCTCTGGCGAGTTGATCGAGGTGTTCGGAATCGGCATCTTTGAGGTATGATCATGGTAGCATCAGTTCTAATTTAGCGTGAGCAAAATCGAACTGAACCGGCATTTTTCGATCGATTTCGGTTCCATTTTCTAATGCATTCGATTTCGATTCGGTTGGAATGTTTTAGAGTTTTCGGATTTTGGTTCGGTTTTATTCTTTAAGGCTTCTGTTCGGTTTTTAAACCTAACCGAACATGTGTTATATATTGTTGAAATTATCTCACGTCGGCCATAGACCTGAGATTATAATGGTGTCCTCTCTCCTTACAAACCAATTTTGTAGGGAGAAATGAGAACTTTACATGGTATCAGAGCCATGTTAGGTTCGATGTGGGACCCCACTTATCCCGATGATAGAACCTGACTTATCCCGATGATGGGATCCCTGTGAAGTTGCACGCTGTGCATGAGTGGGAGTATTGAATTATTCCACATCGGCCATGGACCTGGGATTATACCACCATACTATGGTGAAGGTTCCATCTCCTGATCTCCTTACAATGTTTTATATTTTTTTATAAAATCTTTATTTTATTTTAAATCTCTAAATTAAAGAAACTTACAATATCTAATGCTACATTGAAATATATGTTTTAATTCAAGTATTTTAAAAAAATGTGCAGAAAATTTCGATTGAAACCGCAACCGAAATCGAAACTGCCGGTTTGGTTAAAACCGCCAAACGAAACTTAAATCACTTCTTCCGTGCAGTTCGGTTTCAGTTTAATTGGTCTGTACAATATTAATGGTTCAGTTCGATCTGAATTTTGGAAAAGTTTGGTTTAGAGGTTTGGGTGGTTCGATACGGTTTTCATACCGAACTGACCATCGCTAACCCCTAATTATGATATATTTTGATTGGCCTTGGTGAAATTGTATGATTTTGAAACAGTTGAATGAAGACTCCAAATTGGTGAAGGTTGAGTTCTTCCATGACCGTGGAGAGCTGCTGGTTGGCCTCATCAAAGGCAAACCTTCTGTTGAATCTACCTCTGCCTGCCCCTTCATGGCTTGATCTTCCAACTGCAAACAATTAAATAAAATGTGAGTCACTAGATTTACACCAGAAATAAAAACATGATGTTTTATTTTTAATATCAAGAGTTTAAGAAAATCCGCTTCACCTTTTTTAGCATTGACAGATTAGGCTTGAGCCTTGCTTATTGCTTCGGGGCAGCTTTCGCCGAGGAAATAATTAATAAAAGAGAAAATTAGTAAAATATCTCAAATTATTGAAGTTTATGGAATTTTATATGTAACACCCTAAATACTTTATTTAAAATGTCACTATTTATATTTTTAAATGTGGAATTTTAACTTAAAGAAACCTTATTAAAAAAGTCTATCTAAAAAAAATATTTAAAATCCAAAAGATCTTGAACTAAATCAAAATCCATGAAAAATATCTAGTAATCCAACTATCATAAGTAACTGATTAAAAATGAAAATTGAATGGAAATAGTCTAAATCTAAATCAAACACAATAATCTAAATAAGAAAAACTTAAGAGTTTTAAGAATATATCCAATCTCCTTCACGCTCTCTCTTCTACTCCACTGTCAAATACCTCAAAACACTTTAAAAGCATGGAGTGAGCACCAAAACGCACTCAGTGGTGAGAAAAATATACATATATTTTTTCAGATAGTCCAATTGTGAAATACAAGCAAGGAAATCAAGGGGCATTCTTTCTTAATTATAATCCACACGTTGCTCAACACAAAGATGGGATAAATGATTCACACTTCTTTTATTCTAATCCGCTGCCCATTTAATGGTGTAATACCAATAAAGAGCATTTGTGGTTCCGATCAATTGTGCACAAGACAAATTCTCATATAATAACATACATCCATATAAATTCTTCACCCAAGATTTCACAAACGCAAAATCACACATTGGACATAAAAACATCTTTTCTTAAACATTCTTTCTTTTGCTGAAAATAATAATAATATACCCACCTGGAACGAGGAACACGAAAGGAAATTCTGTCACGGTGTGTAAGACTTCTAATTTTCCAAACCTAAACACAATATTTGTTGGGGGAATGATCGATGCTAAATCTGCATACAAATCATAGCATAGAGCAAATACATTTATAAAACCCAGAGGTTGTCGAACCCACAGGGATAGTGCAACGAAGGGAAATCATCTACTGAATATAGTTTTTAAAACTCTTGTTTGGGCAAATCAATTTTTGGGGTTTTGTGTTTTTCAAGACAAATAATTAAAGAGAGAAATTCAAATATTTAAAAGGCACAGATTCTAGGGAAATCTACCAATCTGATCAACATGCAAGAATTTAATATTCAAACCCATAAAATACAATTTTGGTGGAAAACCTTTTATTGTGGAATTAATTCATTGGTCGGGCAATTAAAACCTAAATTACTAATTAGTGATCTATCTCCTCTCGGTCTCAAAATTCACCAATTAATCATTTTCATAAAGATCTAGATTTTCCTACAATTGAAATCTTCTTGGTCGGACAAATAATCAAAAGTATTAAACTCTTACTTCCTATTATCGATTTTCACCTTTCGGTCCTTCAATCAATAACTAAAACCTATTCCAATTTTCATCTATCGATCCTTCAATTGAAAATAGATTTGAAATAAAATCAAAGAGTTTAAACCAATAAAAGGGTTTGAATAAATAAATCTAAACAAGCATCACAGATGGAGAAACCCTAGAACCTGTTTAGGGTTCTAGCCTAACATATTGAAAATAGACATTGCAAGGAAAATTAAAGAGTGCATTAAAAACAATAAATGTTCAACATAAATTAAAGAGGAATTCTCAAAAACATAAAGTGAAAACAGAAAATTAAAGTGAAATAATGCTAAATACTAAAGAGGGGAAGGGTTAAAGGGTTAAAAGGTTCATAATTCTGAGCTATTCAAGAGTTTATATAGTAGTAGGGTTGAGGCCTTGGATGGTATCTTGGCTCCAAAATTCGTCCCTATCTTGATATGGTATCTTTTCCTTTCAAATCTTCTATTTCGTGCGAATTTGGGTTGCAAAATCACGCGTCTCGTCCGAGATGAACAGTGCCCCGACCGAGATGGACATGCCCCGGTCGATACGGACTTCAAATCGGTTGAAACAGAGACCATTCTCGCCACTTCGAACCCTTCTGCACAGTCTCGCGGCTTTGGCCATAACTTTCTGTTGGTCCCGGATATCAGGGTATAACTTGGCAGCGGAAAATGTGTTTGTTCGTTTCTTACGCTCTGCTGGTTACTCAGCTGACTGGGACCTTGTCAGCTGGTAAGTCAACTGGGACTGAGTACACAGCTGACTGGCAACTGGCTGGTCAGCTGGTAGCTCAACACTTAGAATATTTTAAGTCTTCTTTGCACAATTATATCAGTTTTCAGATATACTCCAGTAATCAGTTACTGGGTTTTAAATCAGTATGAAAATGCAGAAAGCTGATAAAAGACAAAGGATTTTTATAGTGGTTCGATCAACTGATCTACGTCCACTCTCCAGTCGATGCACTGGAAATTCACTAAGAGCAATCAGGTACAAAGAGTCCTACGATCTATCTCCAGCTGGTAGATGCCCCGTCTACCAGTCCACTGGATCAACCGCTCCCGGTCCTTGTCCTTCTTCAGCTCTCGTCAGATGGATGGAGTGCGAGCACGTCACTTCAACCTCCTCCTCTGACTAGTTGGGTGTTGAGTTCTCCCAAGAACGTGACTCCTTTATACAGCAAGCTGCCCGTAATAGCTCAAGAGCTGGCTGGCTCTAGAACTGCTGTGAACTTCCTCTGAGAGAGAAAGAGCACCAAAGAGATCAATAACTCACAAGCTGGAAGCTTGGAGTCTCGTGTTCGAATAATCGACACACGGAAAGCCTTTAAGAAAAGGCCTCGAAAGTATTTGCTTGCTGGTAATAAATGCGATCGTTCTTTCGGTAGGTCAAGAGAGTTAAGAGTATTGAATGTTGATGGATCCCAGGTATTTATAGACGAGGGATCCCATTCAAATTTACTAGCCGTTTGGACACATCCGGAAAAGTCTCTGTCCTCGCATGTCCTTCTGACGGTGGCAGGTAGGAATTTTCGGAAAGCGCCATACCTTTGATCGCTTTATCTGACACAGATCTCTTTGTGTCAGAACGACTCTATTCGTCAGTACGAGGAATCGGAACTGGTGTCTTGAACTGATAGACTTTAAGGCATCCTCCTTAAAGTCATACACTGTCAGTTACTTCCTCAGACGAATCTTCTTTTTGTCTCTAAGTCTTCGGGAGAGCGAATCTTCAATTCTGCTGATAACCTCGAACTGGTAGATCATTCTGGTGATCTTGTGCTGGCAGTCTCTGCTGGTGACTTTCCTTAGCACAATCAAGGTCTACCAATTTGTCTGATGTTATCTCTTGGAATCTCCCGTGACTGGTGGCTTCACCGCTGGTGAATAGTGTCAGCCAGAACACATATTCTGCTGGTGAGATTTCTCAGCCTCCTGCTGGTGAACATCTTTCCAACTGGTGAACAGTAACCAGTCAATAGCTCTACTCCATGCTGATGAACAGTGTCAGCATGAGTCTTTGTCAGTCGCTTGCTGGTGAGACTTCTCTCAACTGGTAAGCACATCTCATGCTGGTGAACAGTAGCCAGCATGAGTCTTGATCAGCTACGACTTACAACTCAAAAGACCTAAACAGGACTTTACATTTGAGACTAGAGCTATTCTAGAGACAAACTGACGCTGGTAGGACTTAGGATTTGATGCACCAAAACTATGATCTAACAAATAGCCTTGTGATTCGTGCGCCGCCCCTTAATCAAAATCACAACATTTCTATGAGTGCTACTGAGGGAAGGGAAACTTAGCCAAATTTCCCAACACTTTCCGAACTCCGATTGACCCGATTCCAGTTGCATTGGAAAGCTAACTCAAAGATGTTTCAAATGACATGCTCCATTAGCTCAAATTCTATCGTTGGAAGAATTTGTGACTGTTTCTTTGAACATCTGCTGCTTTCGGTACGGGTTTTCCATTGGATTTGGCCTAAAACCTGCGAAATCTTACCATGACAAGTGTAACACCCTCTAATATATACTCATGCTCAGTTTATTCAAGAAAACATACAAAAATTCATAAAAGAAAAGAAAAATAAAGCGATAAGTGAGTGGAAAAACGAGCTTATAAAACCCCCCAAACTTAAAAACTTGATTGTCCTCAATCAACAAAAGAAAGAATCAAAAGTTCAAGCAGAAGAGTAGTGCAATGCCTCACAAGATTCATGACATTCAAACTCGAAAATCCACAAGACATCAACACTTTTGAAAGAATCAGAAAGTCTGTAAACTATGGAAGACTCACAAGGGAAGTGTTTCGCTCATTCAATCAAGTGTTTTGGGTAATTATGAGATCAAACACAAGTCATGCAAATCAAGTTCTACCATAGGCTTGCAAATATTCTAAATCTCCACTGCAAATATGTGCACACAAGTCTAAGATCCAAAAGGACTTTATTCAAGGTTGTAATGTAGGCTTTTTGTGAGGGTAGGGAAAATTTGGCCAAGTGACTAAATAATTGAGTTAGCTACTCTCAATAAATCCAACCACTATCTAATGATATCCACCCAACTCTTTAGATTTTCAACACAAACCATGGCTCCTTTATTTATTTATTTATTCTTTTTTTTTCACACATCCTTTTATGCTCTAAACAATTTTTGATTATACATTTGAGCTTATAAGGATAAAACACAACAACTATTTATTTTCTTTTTCTTCTTTTCCAGAGCCCAACCTTATCTTTTGCTTTTACCCTTCTAATAATATCTTATCCTTCTCAAACAAATCCCAACCCACTCTCATAGACAAGAGTTGATTTTCCTATTTATTTCCACTCATAGACAAAGAAAGAAAATATCATAGGCTCAAAAGGGCTGACTAGGGATAACATTTAATTAGGACAGTGTATGGGAAATAGGCTAAACAAAGATGGCCTAAAATCACTTCCTAAACCTGTGCACACTAGCAGTCTTGAAAAAGAAACAGAGCAAGTTCTAGAGAAACTCAAAAATGCAGACACACTCACAATCGAATTTCAGGCTCAAAAACTCACACTTGTGACGATTTTTCTTCCACAGTAAATATCAAATCATCATCAAACATAATGCCAACGCAAGTATAAAAACAAGTAATCCTGCGGTATTCTACATTCATAGGCATACTCAACCACTTTCACAATCAATGCAAACTAAAGTCAATCAATTCTCATCTTGCATTCAAGTCTTAAGGTTCAATCATGCTCAAGTTCCCACAATCTTGCGTTTTATTCAAAAATTCATTCATGCAGATATTTAAATAAAGCAAGTAAAAGATAGAAAATTAGTTTCAAAACCCTTAAATCTTCATCCCCCCAAATTTATTCGAAAATCAGAGAGAATAAGTTTGAAAGTCAGATTCAGAGTTTGAAATTGTACCTGATTGTTGGCCTCAGACAACAACTTTTTATCACCTTCATCTTCCTCATCAGCCGGCGTGGATTTGTGTCTGCTGGCACTCCATCTCGGCGTGGCGAACTCTGTCTCGGCCGGGATGGAGCCTTCTTGTTGACCTCTGTCTCGGTCGAAGTGTACCAGGCCTCGAGCTTCTGTCTCGACCGTGGCAGACTCTGCCTCGGCCGGGACGGACTTCGAATTTTTTTTCTTTTTTTTTTCAAAAGAAAATAAAAGTGAAGTACAGTGATAAACAAAGGAAATCGAAAATACTAAATAGAAAAGGGAAAAACTGAAAACACAATGGGTTACCTTCCATTCAGTGCCTTATTTACTGTCGTGGCTCGACTCAGCTCAGCTCACCAAGGCGGTCGAGTCCAGACTCTTCGACCCCTTGAATCAATCATGAAGACTCTCCAGTTTTTTATGATGGTGGTATACTCGGAAGGAGGCAGCTTAATTGTCGATTTCACTGACTCGTTTTCTCATTCCCACCGGAGTGCTTCCTCTTCTTCCTCCGGTGTATCATCTACCTCTTCTTCTTCTTCAGTAGTAGTAATCCGGTTGCACTTTCCTTTCCTCTTGTTCTTATCTATGCAAAAGGTTATGGATTCTTCATTCCCTCTTAGTGTGATCTCCCCCTTCTTGCAGTCGATCAAGACACCAGCTGTGTCGAGGAACTCTATTCCTAGGATCATCGGAGTGTTGGCATCTTCCTTTATGTTGTGGATGACGAAATCTGTAGGGAAAATTAAATGGCCAACACGAATGAGAACATCTTCTACGAAACCTTTGGGCTTGGACACAGATCGGTTCGCCATCTGAAGGGTAATTGTAGTCGCTCTCATCTCTCCAATTTCCAGCTTCTTGTAGATGGACCAGGGCATCAGGTTGATGCTTGCCCCAGTGTCACAAAGCACATTCTGAAACTCTTTGCCTCCGATCTCGATAGGTATCGAGAAGCATCCTGGGTCAGACCTCTTTATCGGGATCTGCTTCTATAGGAGTAGGTTGCATTCCTCATGGATCTTCACAGTTTTGTTTTCCACGAACTGCTTCTTCTCGCTCATCAGCCTCCTTAGGAACTTCATGTATCCCGGTATTTCCCTGAGAGCTTCAACAAGAGGTATATTAATATTCACTTTTTTAAGATTTTCAACAAAACGAGTGAATTTAGAATCTTCCCTTTTTTTTGCAAATCTTTGTGGGAAGGGCATGGGAGCAACCGGCTCATTTCTTCTCTCTTTCTCTTTTTCCTTCTCGCCCTGCTTGGCCTTCTGTTTCGACCGGGATCCAGCTGTCTCGGCCGTCCTGCTCTGCTCTATCTCGGTCGTATCTCCTTCTATCTCGGCCGGGCTCGGTCGAAATAGAGCGGTCTTCCACGGGATTTTCATCCTCTGCTTCATTAAATCCTCCTTCCGGGTTGCTCGGACCTTCATATCTCCTTCCAGATCGAAGCGAGATGGCATTGACTGACTTCGCCCTTGATAGATTTGTTTCCGTTGTGCTCAGAAGTTGGCCTGGCTTATGCTGATTTCCCAAGGTGGCGGCAATCTGACTCAATTGGGTGTCCATCATCTGCAGATGCTTCGTCATGAGTTGCATGTGATTGGCCATCCCTTTCACCTCATTCTCCACCTTGCCGAATCTGTTGTCTGAGCTCTTTATGAATTTCTCGAGAGTTTCCTCCAGCACAGACTTCTTTTTCTCCACGATCTCTCCACCAGTACCTACATCAAAACCAGGGGGAGGGTGTTCTGCAGCAGTGGGGTTAGCATATGAAAAACCAGGGTGAGATCGCCCATGGTTGTAATGATACCCCTGATTACCTCGGTAGTTATTTTGATAACCACCGCCAATGTAATTTACCCTCAAATTCGCAGCTCCAGATAAACTGCTTGCTCCCCGGTTGATATAGTCAGCCTCCACCGGAACAATTGCCACATTTGGCTCAGTAGTAATGGCAGCAACCTTTGTAGTCCCCAGCTTCTCAATTACCTCTCGGAGCTTCTTCACCTCTGCGACCACATCAAGCTCCGGCTTTGTCTCCACTACTTTGACTGGCATCCGTCTCTCAGTTGGCCATTGATGATTGTTCAGTGCCATGTCTGCCAGAAGCCTCATACTCTCTGCTCCACTTTTCTTCATCAGGATCCCGCCAGCAGATGCATCCACCAATTCCTTCATGTGTGGGGTTAGTCCCTCATAGAAATGGCAAACCTGCATCTCGAGATTGATTCCATGTCCAGGGCAGAGTCGCAGGAGCTCCTTGTACCTCTTCCAAGCTTCATGTAGGGATTCATCATACAGCTGTTTGAATGTTGTGATGGCAGCTTTCTTTTTCAACAACAGGCTCGGTGGGAAGTAGTTGGTGAGGAATTCTTCTCGCAGGTCTTCCCATGTCCCAATTTTGCTTTTGTCAAGCCCAGCATACCAAGACCTGGCCACGTCTCTGAGTAAGAATGCGAAGAGACGCATCCTAATGACGTCCTGGGGGACTCCATTCTGCTTTATCGTATCGCACACCTTGATGAACAAGTTGAGGTGGGCGTATGGATCTTCCACTGCTCTCCCCCCAAACTGATTCCGCTGCACCATCTGTATCAGCCCTGTGCGCAGCTCAAAATTGTTGGCGTTGATGCCAACCCTGAATCCTGCTTCCTCCTGCTGTGGTAAAAATCTGTCCAAGATGGACCTCTGTGGCACCATGACCTGCCTTTCATTCAGCTCCGCCAGTCTTGCGGCTTGCTCTGCTTAGGTAGCTTGGGCTGCAAGAAGTTGCGCCCTCAGTTGCTGTACCTCGTTCACAAATTGTCTCTGCTCCTCCGGTGTCATGTTCTGCAGAGGGGCTTCTTGATTTGCTTCCATCTTGAAGTTCAGTCTTTTTCCTCTCTTTCTGTTGTTCCTGCAGGTTGCTTCGATTTCTGGTATGAAAGGTTCAAGTGCCTTTCCTTTGTTTCGCGTGTTCATGCACATACACAGTAATCGAGGAAGAAATCAGGCTATCCCGACCGAGATAGGCTGTGTCACGGCCGGGATGGAAAACTCGTCTCGATCGGGGTGTGACTCACCACGGCCGAAATAGATGCAACCCAGAAAAACTCACGCACGCTTAAAAAAGAAACAGAACAGACCCAAAAACAAAGAAAATAACACTAAACTTGAAAATAAAAAGAAAGAGTACAACCCAATCCAGAAGTTCTTCGACTTTTCAGTAACGACTTGTCGTCTGACTATCCCGGCAACGGCGCCAATTTGATCGATGCTAAATCTGCATACAAATCATAGCATAGAGCAAATACATTTATAAAACCTAGATGTTGTCGAACCCACAGGGATAGTGCAAAGAAGGGAAATCATCTACTGAATATAGTTTTTAAAACTCTTGTTTGGGCAAATCAATTTTTGGGGTTTTGGGTTTTTCAAGACAAATAATTAAAGAGAGAAATTCAAATATTTAAAAGGCACAGATTCTAGGGAAATCTACCAATTTGATCAACATGCAAGAATTAAATATTCAAACCCATAAAACACAATTTTGGTGGAAAACCTTTTATTGTGGAATTAATTCCTTGGTCGGGCAATTAAAACCTAAATTACTAATCAGTGATCTATCTCCTCTCGGTCTCAAAATACACCAATTAATCAATTTCATAAAGATCTAGATTTTCCTACAATCGAAATCTTCTTGGTCGGACAGATAATCAAAAGTATTAAACTCTTACTTCCTTTTATCGATTTTCACCTTTCGGTCCTTCAATAAATAACTAAAAACTATTCCAATTTTCATCTCTCGATCCTTCAATTGAAAATAGATTTGAAATAAAATCAAAGAGTTTAAACCAATAAAAGGGTTTGAATAAATAAATCTAAACAAGCATCACAGATGGAGAAACCTTAGAACCTGTTTAGGGTTCTAGCCTAACATATTGAAAATAGACATTGCAAGGAAAATTAAAGATTGCATTAAAAACAATAAAGGTTCAACAGAAATTAAACAGGAATTCTCAAAAACATAAAGTGAAAATAGAAAATTAAAGTGAAATAATGCAAAATACTAAAGAGGGGAAGGGTTAAAGGGTTAAAAGGTTCATAATTCTGAGCTATTCAAGAGTTTATATAGTAGTAGGGTTGAGGCCTTGGATGGTATCTTGGCTCCAAAATTCGTTCCTATCTTGATATGGTATCTTTTCCTTTCAAATCTACTATTTCGTGCAAATTTAGGCTGCAAAATCACGCGTCTCGGCCAAGATGAACAGTGCCCTGGCCGAGATGGACATGCCCCGGTCAATACGGTCTTCAAATCGGTCGAAACAGAGACCATTCTTGCCACTTCCGACCCTTCTGTGCAGTCTCACGGTTTTGGCCATAACTTTCACGTCCGAATTCTGATTGATGCGATTCTAGTTGCATTGGAAAGATAACTCAAAGATCTTTCAAATGACATGCTCCATTAGCTCATATTCCATTGGTGGAAGAATTTGTGACTATTTCTTTGAACATCTACTGCTTTTGGTACGGGTTTTCCATTGGATTTGGCCTAAAACCTGCAAAATCTTACCATGACAAGTGTAACACCCTCTAATATATACTCATGCTTAGTTTATTCAAGAAAACATACAAAAATTCATAAAAGAAAAGAAAAACAAAGCGATAAGTGAGTGGAAAAACGAGCTTATCAAGGAACCAATGGGACCCGTCGCCTGACCCCCTATAATATCAGGAAGCTTTCGACACAAAGCACTGGAGACAATACCCGCTCGACTTAAGGGCCTCCCACATTCACTCCTGAGTCCACCACCACCCCGGTTCCCCGAACCCTGCTCGAACCAGGGTACCACATATTCGTTCCACGTTCACCGCACCAATCTGTTGGGGAACCGCCAACTCGATATTAGTATGATAGTGTTCGCTTTGGGCCAAAGCCCTCACGGTTTTGTTCTTGAGATACCACTTTCCAAAATGCCTCATACTAATGGGAGTTGGGTGGACTCTTATATACAAAGAGTCTCATCCTTGTTTCCCCAGTATGGGAGATGGGTTTGCCTAACCCAACAATCCTCCCCTTAAACCCAAGAACCACAATCCCGTGTCCTTCCCCTCGATCACAATTCATCTTGCACCGCCATTAACTATCGGGACCCGCCGTCTGACCACCACTGTCAGGAAGCTTTTGACGCAAGGCACCCATTGTATCGAGGTTTGTTGAGGGCTTCCTCCCATCGAGCCTTGATCCGTCTCAACTCATCTTGCACCGCCGTTAACCTATGGGACACGCCGCTAGCCCCTACAATATTAGGAAGCTTTCGACACAAGGCACCCAGAGACGATCCCCGCTCGAATTGAGGGCTTCCTACATTCACTTTAGAGTCCACCACCACCCGATCCCCGAACCTTGCTCGAACCAGGGTACCACGTGTTCGTTCCACGTTCACCGCAACAATCTGTTGGAGGAACCGCCAATTGTTAATTTTCGAGAATATGATTTGGTTTCTCATTAATTTGTGTAGTCAAAAACTGCAATATATATAGATACAATAATGATATAAGATGCAGCAACTAAACCCTAGATATTCTAGCTGCTTTTCTCTAAAATAAGCTAAATAATATCTATAGATACAAGAATGATATCTTCAAATATTCACGTGTGCATGCATCGTATCTTGGAGAAGAAATACTCGGCCAGCATGATATGACGAAGTTCAACACCCCCTCTCAAGTTGGCAGGTGAAGATCGAGAACCCCCAACTTGCAGCTGAGATGTCGAAGTTGATCCGAACCAAGCGCTTTCGTGAGCATGTCAGCGACTTGCTCAGTGGTTTTTATTTAGCATGGTTCGATCTCATTGGACTCAACTCGCTCACGGACGAAATAAAAATCCATTTCAACATGTTTCGTCCGCTCGTGGAAAACTGGGTTATGAGCTATATGTCTCGCGGCTTGGTTGTCGCAGTAAACTTTTGTGGCTTTCACCTGTCGAGCTCCCAAATCGCCAAGCAACCAACGCAACCATATTATTTCACTAACTGTGCTAGCCATGGATCGATATTCTGCCTCTGCCGACGAACGAGAAACAACCATCTGCTTCTTCATTCGCCATGACACAGGCGCCCCTCCGAGCTGAATAATGTACCCACTACGAGATCGACGAGTTAATGGGCATCCTCCCCAATCCGAGTCACAAAATGCGACGAGATCAAGGCACTTACCAGTGGGTTGTAGAATAACTTGTCCTACGGTGCCCTTGATGTATCAGACTACTCGTAATGCGGCCTCATGGTGAATCTGCCGCGGCTTGGACAGGAACTGACTGAGTATACTGGTTGCATATTGTATGTCCGGCCTGGTAACTGCTAAGTACAACAGTCTTCCAATCAAGCGCCGATAAGATTGCACATCAACAAAACGGCTATCATCATCATCGTCTAACTTGACGTTTTGTTCCATGGGTGTGCAGCTCGGTCGACAACCTTCCATCCCGCAGTCTCGCAAGATATCGAGTGAACATTTGCGTTGCGTAAGAACTATTCCACCGCCTGATCTTGCGACTTATATGCCAAGGAAGTACTTTAGTGGTCCCAAATCCTTGATACTAAACTCATGATCAAGTACACTTTTCACCTCTTGTATCTTGTCTTCGTCGTTCCCAGCGATAATTACGTCATCCACATAGATGAGTGCGACGACGAAAGAGTGGTCCTTCATGAAAATAAATAAGGAATGATCCGCATTTGATTGTCGGAACCCAATGCGCACAAGATTTCCAATGAACTTGTGATACCAATTCCGTGAGGCTTAGCGTAGTCCATACAACGACTTTCGTAACTTGCATACTCGATTTTTATTTCCCTTTGTGTAACCTTGAGGAACCTTCATGTAAACATCTTCTTCTAAGTCCCCATGCACGAAGGCATTGTTTACGTCCAATTGATGAATTATCCAGTCCATCTTTACCCCGACGGTGAGGAGACATCGCATCGTAACGAGCTTGGCGACGGGGGCAAAAGTCTCATGAAAGTCAACCCCCGGCACCTGCGTGAATCGTTTCGCGACAAGTCGTGCTTTGTACCTTTCTACTTCCTCATTCGGCTTATACTTTATCTTGTAGACCCATTTTGAATCAACTGCCTTCTTTCCATCTGGTAAATCGACCAATTCCCACGTATTGTTCGACTCCAGTGCCTCAATTTCTTTTCTCATGGCCTCTCTCCATTCATCCGATTTTACTGCTTGGGTAAAGCATATTGGCTCAGTTCTCGCATCTAGAGCCGCGAGGTAGCATTTATGGGCATCTGAGAACCTGTCATAGCAGACATAGTTCGCGATGGGATGAGCAGTCGAAGCCTCATCATGTGCGTCAACTGCATGTCAATCAGATGAAACCCCAGGTAATTCCACTTCGTAATCCTTGAGGTGAGCCAGCAATCGTCTGATTCTTTTGCTCATTCGAGTGTTTCCTCGGTCTGCAGGATTCTCACTTGTGGTCGTGCCTGAATGGCCATCCCCTTCTGTATTTACCGGCTGGAGTTCTTGCACAAGCTCATCACTCTCATCCTGAATGAGTGCCCCAGTGGTGATCACGCCAACTTCCCCACTGTGAGCTGCATAAGGAAAAACGTGTTCAACGAATTTCACATCTCGCGAGATGAAGATCTTTCTGCTTTTTAGATCGAAGACCTTATACCCCTTCTGTCCGAATGGGTATCCGATGAACACACAAGCCTTACTCTTCTCTGCAAACTTGTCATGAACCCTATTTGTACTTTTACTGTAAACCATGCACCCAAACACTCGTAAATGGTTGTATTCTGGTACCTCTCCAAAGATAACTTCGTACGGTGTCTTTCCTTGCAGAACTTTCAAAGGAAGTCGATTGATGATGTACGTCGCTGTCAACACACACTCACCCCAGAAATCCATGGGTAAGCTTGCCTGAAACCTCAAGGCTCTAGCGATCTCTAGTATGTACTGTGTCTTCGTTCAACTACCCCATTTTGCTGCGGCGTGTACACACAAGATGTTTCCAGAATTATTCCCTTTTCAATGTAATAGCTCGACATTTCTATGGATTGAAACTAACCTCCGTTGTCCGTTCTAATCCGTTTGACTTCTTTTCCAAATTGTGTTCTCACCATATTGCAAAACAATTTAATGTATTTGCCTACTTCAGACTTGAATTTCATAAGGTAAATCCACAATCCTCTACTAAAATCATCTACTATGGTGAGAAAATAGTAAGCACCAGAAAAAGACGGAGTTTTATAGCCACCCCAGATATCACAGTGAATCAACTCAAAACAACTACTAGTCTTTATTGTACTGGAAGGAAAAGGTAATCTAGTTTGCTTAGCTCGAATACAAGAATCGCAAGCTATGTCGGACATCTCACAAATCCCTTGGAGCTTTACCCTCGAGGCATGTCCCAGCCGCCTATGCCATGTCTCTCCATCGACGAAAACACCGAAGGCACACCTAGCATCATCGAATGGCTCCAAGTGGTACAACCCCTTTTGCTGTTTAGCCACTCCAATCCGGTTCTTGGATGCTAAGTCCTGTATATCACAATGGTTAGCGTAAAAAACGAGCTTGCAATTCAAATCTCTGGAAAGTCTGCTTGCCGAGATAAGGTTACACTGAAAGCTAGGGACACATAAAACTCGTTGCAATACCAAACCACTCGGCAATTTGATGTCGCCAATTCCAACAACCTTGGCGCACTCTCCATTAGGTATCTTAACCGGTATATTGTTGGGTTTCTTATTCAGCTTCTCAAATAATGTTTCCTCACAACAAATATGCTCAGTGGCCCCTGTGTCTATGATCCAAGAAGACATGAAATTGCACTCACCTGCCATATTTACTGATGGCTTGGACGCAGTTCCAATTCCGTCATGGTTCAAGAAATCCCTGATCTGACTCAGCTGTTCGATGGTAAAATTCTGGATTATGCCTGCTTTGTGACTCGGTGTGGCCTCGACGTGCGCCGCTCTGTGTGGCTGTGGCGATCCCTTTGCTATTTTCTTCCATCCTTCTTTCCTTTCGATTTCCTGCTTTCCGGATAGCCAATAATCTCGTAGCAGGTATCGATGGTGTGCCGCAGTTTCCCACAATTTTCACACTGTGGTGGTGCCTTGTCTCTCACTCCTTCTCGGCGGTCCATGTTTCCAACATGTCGTTGGACCTGAAAGGCTGCACCATTGACCGTAGGAGCCCTAGAGTTGGTGATGAATCGCTGTCTTTCATCCTCTGCAACAAGGTGATATGCAACGCCCAGTCTAGGCAGTGGTGTCATGCTGAGGACTTGGCTCCTTATAGTGTTGAAGGTGTCCTCAAGCCCCATGAGAAATTCGTAAATGCGTTCTCTTTCAACCTTTTCTTTGATGAGCTTCGCCACATTGCATGTTGATAGCGTATTTTTCAACACGCTAAAGCTGCAAGTGTACAGACCACTGCAGAGGGCAAGTAATAATTTATCGAACTCAAGGACTGCAGGCTCGAAACACAACTAAGCACTAAAACATAGACACCGTACTACTATCTAGGCAAATCATAAAGAAGTTTTGGTTTTATCTAAAAGACTGATTTAAAAGCAGAAATAAAATAAAAAGACAATTAAAGATTTTTATAAAACAAAGAGAAAATAGGATTCCAGGGCAATCCACTTTGACTATTAAACAAACAACGTTTTCATGCAATTCAATCCCAATTTAATTTCCAGTGATGTGAGCAATCGCGAAAATGTTATCAGGCGATCCTCTCGGATTCTAAACCATAACATGGAAATAAAATACCTAATGACTCCTACCGGATGCGCAAAAGGACTTTTACTCTTGATAAAAACCTTGGATTTTAAACCCTTTAAAAGTTCAACTTCCTCACGGATAATTGTTCTAATAAATCTGATAAATTTGCGTCTTAATTGACAACCTAGACCTCTCGGTTCAAAACTATCAATTCAAATCACAATTAATGATAATTAATGCAATTATTAAAAATCCCAAATTAAATCAGAACATCAGAGGAAAAGGAACATTAAATTGCAGAAATTGTTGAATGAATAAATACAAAGTTTCAAAACCCTAGAATCCAAAAAGGGATTTAGCCAGACATGCTAAATCCTAGAAAAACAAAGAGATGAAGAGTCATAGAAACAGAAAAAGGAAATTAAAAACCGCGTAGTCTTCAATCTTCAATTCCTGTCATGCTCTCCCAGTTCTCCAGGATTTTCTGTAGAAAATTCTCTCTCTAGCCTTCAAAATAAATGTGGAACGTAGGAATGTGGGAATAATGGTTGTGTAACGATTGTGGAACCTTTTTCTGGCTTTTGGAACTCATATATATAGATGGGAAATTTAAATCTCAAAAGATATGGAAGAATTATCAGTCTTGGGCCAAAAGATACGTAAGTTTACGTCAAATATGCGGAATTGGCGAGCTGGGGAACGCGTCCGGCGATCGCAGGCAGGGAGGGGCGATCGCCGGTTGTGTTTCGAGGGAGAAAAAGGCAGAACCGGCGACCCGCCGGTTGAGGAGCTCAAGTCGCCGGATTTGCACAGTAAATCGCCGGTTTTGCATGCTGGGTCGCCGGTTCTGCAACCGGGTCGCCGGTTGCGTAGACAGCTTGCGCAGTCTCACGGTTTTGGCCATAACTTTCGCTCCCGAACTCCGATTGACCTGATTCCAGTTGCATTGGAAAGCTAACTCGAAGATCTATCCATTGGTATGCTCCATTAGCTCGAATTCCATGTGTGGAGGAATTGGTGACTGTTTCTTTGAACGTAAACTGCTTTCGGAATGGGTTTCCATTGAAACTTGGCCTAAAACATATGTGGGTGCAATCTTTCTCTCACTTCTTCTTCGTCTTGATGCAAACAAACATCGATTGGCTCCACGGCACTCATTCAGACTCAAATACGCATGAAATCTGTGCAAAACAACATCAAACAAAGCCAAACGTAATATTTCCTTAAAGAATAAGAATAACGCATGAAAAGATCACATAATGGCTCAATCTGAAGTATAATCAAAGCATAATCACATCAATAAATTGCACAGAATGAGTGTTTATCACATGTGCACAAACCACACGTGCACTTAGGAGAAGTCGAAACAACATCTATCTCGTCCCATATTGTCTTCAATTTTGTGTAATACGCCGAGACTGATAGCTTTTCTTGTCAGGTGAGAGTGAGCGTCCTTTTTAATTCGTATGCTTTGGGCGCGCTTTCCTTTCCGAACCTTTCTCCAAGATCCTTCCAGATTTCGACCGCCGTCTTGGTGTGTTTTACGTTGTTTCTGATTTCCTTGTCCATCGCAACAATCAGCCAGCCTTTCACCATTGCGTTACACCGTTTCCAGAGTAGGAGATCTCCAGTTTTGTCATCCGGCATCGGTATCGAACCATCAACGAATCCATATTTGTTCTTTGCCAACAAACAGTTTCCCATCTCCTCAAGCCAATCTCCATAATTTCCATCATTGAGTACATCTGTTACGTAGACGTGACTCGGGTTGTCTGACGGGCTTATGTAGTAAGGCGACATGACATCGTTATTGAAGCCAAGCTTGTAGCCATCCTTTGCAGCCATGGAGTCGAGAGACGGGTATGTGTGCGGAAGCTAGGTTTGTAGGAACGAGCACTGCTCTGGTACCATGTTAATTTTCGAGAATATGATTTGGTTTCTCATTAATTTGTGCAGTCAAAAACTGCAATATATATAGATACAATAATGATATAAGACGCAGCAACTAAACCCTAGATATTCTAGCTACTTTTCTCTAAAATAAGCTGAATAATATCTATAGATACAAGAATGATATCTTCGAATATTCACGTGTGTATGCATCGTATCTTGGAGGAGAAATACTCGGCCAGCATGATATGACGAAGTTCAACACCAACTCAACATTACACTTCCCAAAAATAAAATCATGAGGGCTTGTGATGCCCAAAGCGGACAATATAATACTAATGTCGAGTTGGCGGTTCCTCCAACAAATTTTACTCCAGAGTCCACCACCACCCCGGTCCCCCTTATCCAGATCTCCAACCAGCTCCTCTTTGAACGTCACATCCCGACTAATGATGCACTTTCTTATATCCGACTCGAGACACCATAACTTGTACCCTTTGTACCCTTTCACTCCTTCGGGGTACCCAATGAATATGCATTTCAATGCCCTCCTCCCAAGCTTATCTCCTTTGATGTTCTCAAGCTTATCTCCTTTGATGTTCTCATAAGCCACGCATCCAAAAGTTCTAATATGGTGCTAAAATCCCAAGGATGACCGCTTTCCAGCAACGTCCGATTGTACCTCTCTCGAACCAGGGTACCTGGTGTTCGTTCCACGTTCACCGCACCAATCTGTTGGGGGAACCGCCAACTCGACATTAGTATGATTTTGTCCGCTTTGGGCATCACAAGCCCTCACGCTTTTGTTCTTGGAACACCACTTCCCAAAAGACCTCATACTAATGGGAGTTGGGTGGACTCTTATATACAAGGAATCTCATCCTTGTTTCTCCGATGTGGGACATGAGTTTGGCAAACCCAACAATATTATATTAAATAAGTAAATATACCAAACAAATCCCTAACAAAATAATAATAACTAATCTGAACATTGAGGATACAACTGAATTTCCTAGTCCATATAAGTAGGGTGGAGGCCACGGTAATAAGAATAGGAAATTAACTCGAAGCTGAAATTTGAATGCATGCTTAACTATATAAATTTAGATGAGATATATGTGAATTACGTGTGTATCTTAAAATCTTAAATGTTGCGTGAATGGAGAAGTGAGAAAATTCTAAAAGGTTTCTGAAATAATTTATTAGTTAATCAACTAATAAATCATTCGGTCAATAAAATACTTAATGATCTTGACATTAGAAAACTGTGAAACTTATAAATCAAAAGCAAGAAAAAAAATACTGACACATTAATGCTTCGACCCAATTAAAGTGACGATAGGTTGATAAGGTGGAAACTATTAGAATTTTAAGATAAAATTGCAAATAAACAAATAAATAATTATCATTACTTGTTTTTTGGGCATAACTCACCTCCAGAATTTCGAAACAATTGGAAATAAAAAAGAGGAATGTTTCTTGGCTGCAAACCTACTAAAATTATAAAGGAGAATCTGATAGTGGTTTGAGAAAGTAGAAGCAAGGTAATTAACGTGAATGAGGGGAGTGTGGATTTATAAGGATTTTAGCATATCTACATATCTACATCTCTACAAATTAGGATTTAGATAACTAAGAAGAGATAATAATTGGATCTCAATTCTTCTCAAGGTTTTTTTAAAAATTATTATATAAATATCTATTACTCATCTAATAAAGAAAATCTAATCTAAATCTAAGAAAAACTCGACTATAATATTTTCTAAAAATAATCCAAAGGCAAATTATTAAATATTACACAAAGGATAAATCTCATAAATTATTATTATTATTATTATTATTATTATTATTATTATTATTATTATTATTATTATTATTAT